>RJWM01002648.1:0-81552 GCA_004363535.1 Dasyprocta punctata
TGTATAAAAATACCACATCTTTTTTATCCATTCTTTGATTGATGGGCACTTGGGTTGTTTCCAAGATCTGGCTATTACAAATTGGGTTGCTATAAACATGGGTACACAGATATCACTGTGGTATGATGTTTTCAATTCTTCTGGGAAAATTCCCAGAAGTGGAATAGCTGCATTGAATGGGATCTCTAATCCTAGCTTCTTGAGGAATTTCCACATTATTTTTAAAGTTTTATTTGAAAAGTAAAATTTATTTTTTTGTTAAAATATTTTGTTCTCTTCAGCAAATATTCCATAAAAGGTTTTCATAATTTTCAGGGTTCTGAGGATCAAAATAATAAGTGCATTGAGAAACCCTTTGAAAACTGTAAAATTCCCTGGAAATGTAGGAGAGAAAAACTCTAGTGAAGCAGGGAAAAATTGGGACAGCTGAGAGTTACAGACTAATATCAGAGCTCCAGGCTAAAGTGGTTTGCTCAGCTATAGTTGGCTACAAGAACTTATCTATGGTTCTCCTAGGCATTCCTGCTGACTTTTGAGGTTGAAAGGGCAAAATTTATCTCTGATGTTAGTAATGAATCATGGGAGGAAAAATTTATCCTAAGGTTCTTTAATTTACCAGAGAGATTTCCTTAGAGTACTTTATCTGTACTAGATGGAAATAAAAACACAAAACAAGTTTTATTACTGCAGCACTACCAAGAAATCTTTATAGACTTCATGTGAATCATTTTCTTGAGTGTGATAATCACTTATTTGTTACTAATGACAGCAAGGCAAATATTAGTAAAGGCATCGCAGTCTACTTTGCATGTTGTCCTGAAACACTAAAAATTACTCTGGAAAATAAGCCAACTGAGAAAAATTTTAAGGCAATAGCAGCTTTGGAATGTTTTTCTAGGTCATTTATGCTTATTAGCTAATCCACCAAAAGTGTGTGTGCATTTCATAGCATTCTGCTATAATTAATGAACTGAGTCCCTTTAATTTAGTTAATTTTGTGTGATTATGTGGTGGCATGGGTGGCAAGGCACCAGCCAGGATTATGAATATTCATCACTATTTCAATTAGTTCCATATGTAGAATCAGGAAGAAGTGCCCATTTAACAAGACCAGTGTACAGTAAGAGTTCTTTCGTCTTCTTGGAATCAGGAAAGGGAGTGTTTCCTTGACTGTTGGCCTTTCCCACTTTTAGCCATGGGAATCACAAACCCTGAGAGTCAAGATATCCTGCTTTACAGATGAGGACACTGAGAAATGGAGATGCAAAAAAAATTTGTCCAAGGTTATTCAGGCAATACCCAAAATTCTGACCATCGGCCCTAGGATGGGGTAGGGGTGTCGCTTTCTAAGTCATCATCATTATTCTATTGCCTCCATGCTCTGCCTATCTTTCTTTACTGGGAATGATGGTGATATTGTGTCTCCTGGGGTGAAAAATTCTGCAGAAGTCTGGGAGAACTGGAGCTAAGGGATAGGATTCTCAGAAGACCCATCTTGGGAGAGGAGGCCAATTTACTCTCTACGATGCAAGCATTAGCACATAAGCATGGACTTGATATTAAACCAAATAACAGATGCAGAGGATAGGAAATTCTACTGGGGAGGGTGTCTTAGTCCATTTTATATTTCTATAACAGAATACCCGAGACTGGGTAATTTATAAAGAACAGAGGTTTATTTCTTACAGTTTTGGAAATTGGGAAGGTCAAAGGGCATAGCACTGGCTTTTGGTGAAGGTTTTCTTGCTGTGTCATTTCTTGGTGAAGGGCATCATATGATGAGAAATTGGAAACCTCAATCTCTCTGCCTCTTCCTAGGGAGTGAAATATACCATATGTGGGCTCATAGCCTTATGATTTTATTTAATCTTATACCACTTCTAAATACCATCAATATTTGCATTTGAAGATTAAATTTCCAACGCAAATTTGAGGGACACATTCAAACTATAGCAGAGGGACAGGAGGGTGCAGTGGGGGATGTGAGTCATTGGAGGGCGCTGAGAAGCTGCAGCAGGATGGATGTGAGAGCAGAGGCAAGATTCAAAATTTTAAATTCAACCTAATTCTCCAGGGGTCTGACTGGGCACCTTTTGCATACATAGAAACATGTTAGATTTTGTGCAATAAAAAGCTCATGGATTCCATATAGGAGAAGTCTAGTTTGGTCTGCACCTGAAGATTTGGAAAGATTCATCACGGTCATCCCTTAATACTTACTACCCTTCCTGGTAGTGAAGAATTTTGAAGATGACAGGGACATTTATGATGGCGGCCTTTGCGCCCTCTACTGGTATATATACGCAGCTGCACCATTTGCTGGGTGGAAGGTTCATTGTGAGGCAGCTAAATGAGATGGGGAGATTAAAGAGAAGCGATGAAAGAGCCGCATCAAGAACATAGTGAGTTCGGTAGTTAAAAGAGAATAATTCCTTTGAAAATTACGTGAGATAATCTAGATAAAACCGGTTAGTGCCAAGCCTACCACATAAAAGGTGCTTGGTGTTCTGCTGTGTTTGAGCCAAGTTGGGTCAGGGAGATAAAGCTGTAATTTTGCTAAAGCATTTCTCCATTCAAGGTGGGGCTTGGGTTTCCCACTCATGGATTCTCCAGTGCTCAGATGTATTTTGGGTAATAAATCTGAGAAACTTGTGTACACTGAGTTATCAATGATGGCGCATAGCCAAGAGCAACAGTCTATAGGTGAATTGAGAGGAAATTTAAACTGTTAATAGTTGCTCCTTGGCCAAAGGGTTTCATGCTGAATAAGTTTGTGAAGCATTATGTACCTTGTTCCTTTTCTAGGGTCTCACAGTACACGTGTGTACTGAAAGTTCAGAGAAGTTGTGTGGCAAAGAACCTTAACTATGTTTCATCCAGCATTTCAGAGATCTTTTGGCTAGGAAACAGAGATAAAATTTGTGGAGATGAGAAGAGGATCTGGGGATGGAGAGAATGGGAGGAAGAGGAAATAGAAAGGATCAAGATGTGATATCTATATGCACCAATTCACCACGATGAATGTATGTATTGTGTATCCTAAACATATAACAATAAAAAGGGAAGGACCATTGGGTCCTTTTTCTCATGGAATAGAGATTGTCATCTTGAATAAAGATTGCTTAGAAACTCAGGAATAGAGCATGAATGCTGTGGCCGACTGGTTCCTTTTGCTTCTAATTCTGCCTCTCCTCTCCTTCTAGGCGGACATCTTCTCTGGGGCCATATTCATTAATCTGGCCCTGGGCCTGGATATATACTTGGCCATCTTTATTTTACTGGCAATCACTGCCCTTTACACAATCACAGGTACGTGAACCAGCAGCTCGAGCTCAGCTCAGGGGTAGGCATTTGTGACAGATAAAAAGGCAGTAGAATACACAAAGTTTCTCCTTTTGTGAAAGAGCGATACACCCAGAAAAATTTGAGAGTAGGCATTTACTTGATCTCCACTACAGGTTATATGAGTAATCTCTGAGTGCAGTACTGGCTGGAATAGTCAGGTACCTTCTCACAGGAGCGCAGGCAGAGCTTGGCCCTGTGGATTATGGAAACAGCATGGCTCAGTTAGGAGAACTGGAAGAGTACCAGGTGTGAAGATCAGTGAGAGCAGAGAATGTAAACACGAATGGCCATAGCATGGGGCTGAGGAAGGGTGAGTAAGTAGATGCATTTGGTGAGAGGAGGATGGTCCCTGGGAAGTAGTGTAGATGAGTGTGGGGCACAAGCTTGATAATTTGAATGAAGAACAAGGGACTTGGAAACCTGACAGAGGCCTTAGGTTTGATGTGATAGGGGGTGAGAGCCAGTGAAGGGAGGGAGAGAGAGAGAGAAACATAAAAATAATTTTTTAGAGAAGACTTAAGAGGTGGTCAGAGAAGCTGGTGCATGCATAAGAATTGAGGGCTCGCTGTAGAAGTATTACTTTGCCTAGTTTGAGAGGGGCGGGATAGGCAATGGAACCTGATATTCAACTGGAGCCCCACATCTTTGAGGACAGGAAGATATTCACATGGTTTATGGGGCAGTGGACATAGAAGGGGTCCTCTGAAATGTGCTAAGTTGTTAATGTTCCCAGCTGCCTCTATATATAGTCAGTGCTGTTTTTCTTTGTCTTCATTTGAAAGATGCCCCCTCTTAGCCACAGAAGAGCCACCTCTTTTGTGCAATCTAATGGCTTAAAAAGTCGTATCAGATTCTTCCCACTTGGGTATAAACAAACATTCTCTTAAGCACTTGGAAACATTTTTGTGAGAAGTGGAGGGAACATGCTGAACAGCAGATTACTGTAAAAGGACAAGGGAAGGAGGGATGGAAAGGTGGGTGGGTGACTGGGAGGTGGGAGTGATTTTCAAAAGGTGTAAAAAAGGTGGATGGCAGTGCGTGAGAAAGGGGATCAGGCAGGTCACCTGCCACACGAGGTCAGATATGTTGTCTTTTTGCTTGCTTAGGGGGCCTGGCAGCTGTGATATACACGGACACCTTGCAGACAGCCATCATGCTGGTGGGGTCTATTATCCTGACTGGGTTTGGTAAGTGGGGCTAGGGCAGACAGAGGAGGTGGGAGCAGATGTTCAGGGCCCTGGGGAGAGAAAGCAAGTCCAGTCTTGCTGTGTGCTACTAGCCCAGGCAGGGAATTTAGGCTCACTCTGCTCTCCCATAGGCAGTGATCCAGCCCAGATGGGCCATCATTGTGGGTGTGAAGTGATAGCTTCCTCGCCTCTCAAAGACAGCCTGGGGCTGGCTCATATAATACCTGGACCTGCTGTTCCATCTCACTATCCTGCTTCACTGGTTCCCACTGAGGATACCATGGCATTCTCTCTTGCAGAGAAACTGGGTGAAAAAAGGATAAGGCTAAATATCCATCAAGCTAAATATACTTAAATATTGTATTTTCAGTCTTAGACTATATCTTTTCTATATTTGATGTTAAATGTTCATTCTTTTACAAATTGTTGATAGTAGATGATCATTTTCAGTTTAGTGCTCTTATTTGGCAAAATGTAAAGATAGTTCACTCAGTATTGGGGCCTCCTGCCTCCCCATTTTTAGAAATTTTTCTTGTCTATGAAATTTTAAAGACAACATTGAAAATCCTAGGTCTTGGGATGCTTGTTATGAGAAAATATAAAATTCATTTTATTTTTAGGTACACAAAGCCTTCTGTGTGTCCTGCAGAGACTTTTTCTCTCTACTGCTTAGTTTTCCAAGAACTTTCATTTGTTTTTTTTTTTTTCGGTAAGCCCCGGGGCAAAGCAGGGGCTAGAATGACTTATTCAAGAACATACAGCTGAGAGGCGGCAGGGTTCCAGATTCCTCACCTTTTCTTGGTCATCACATTACACTGCTAGGCACTCCGGGGAGGAGTGGGAGGTCTGTGTCCAAGGTCCCAAATCCCACTTTATATGTCACTAGGCAATGTCCTGAGTTCCAAGGACCATGACTGGTAAGAGTGGGTAAAAGGAAAAAGTAGCATCTTTGCATGTGGTCCAAAGCCAAGGTTTTCATTTAAACAATTGAAATATGTTCCCTTTTGTGAAGAAGGAACACTTTGATAAGTTATTGGTTTGAATTCTCACAGAATCACGCCCCCCCCACCCCCACCAAGGGGGCAGAGTTAATAATCCCATTCTATGAATAAGAAAGCTGAGGCCTGGAATGGGAAAGCAGTTTGCCCAACACCACAGCAAAGGTTTTCTTTGATTGTGGAATCCTCTCAGTTTTTCAGGCATCCATGGAAGAAACCATTATAAAGAGTTGAATGTTTTAGAATGGTTATTTTTGTACCAATGTTTTGCAGCTTTCCATGAAGTGGGAGGGTATGAAGGCTTCATGGAAAAATACATGAAAGCTATTCCAACCGTGATTTCTTATGGAAATACCACTGTCGATGAAAAATGCTACACCCCAAGGGCCGACTCCTTCCACATCTTCCGAGATCCCATCTCTGGAGACCTCCCATGGCCTGGGCTTATCTTTGGGATGAGCATTCTTGCCCTATGGTACTGGTGCACAGATCAGGTAACCAAGCTGTGTAGATAGGGTGGGCAGGGTCTTTTCCATGGCATTACAGGCACTCCTGCATGGATATGGCTTGTGGGGAGTGGTCACATGATCTGTGGGTTGCTGAGTCCTGGGAGTCCCTGGCCAAGGACTGGGGAAGCAGGGATAACAGGAGGTGTCACAGGACCTCTATCCTGCACCTCTCCCTTATTTGGCTTCCCATGGCAGGTCATTGTGCAGCGCTGTCTCTCAGCCAAGAACATGTCTCACGTGAAGGCTGGCTGTATCTTGTGTGGATATATGAAGCTGCTGCCCATGTTCCTCATTGTGATGACAGGAATGATCAGCCGTATTCTGTACACGGGTAATTCCTTAGCTGCCCTCACAGGCCATGCTCATTTTTTTTTCTTTTTTTTGGCTTTGAGTCATTTCCAAAGTCTTTTAGCTTTGTGCTTCCTCTTTTACATGCTCTTCTTGTCTTGCCTTAATTATCAAGTATCATTTTTCCCTCTGCTAGATAGTAGACATCTTCAGGGCTCAGAACTTTTGGGGTTTTCTTCTTGGGTTCGTTGCATCAGCAAATGTTTCCTTGTTTCTTTTGTAAGTCACAACATATCTCTGGGTTTTCTCTTTCAGTTAGTAATGTTTGTTCAATTTTAGCTCCTCCCCTGGTGGAACTTTGAATGATGTCCTTTATAATTTAATGTCAAAAGACCCCAACCAGTCTCTAATTGCTTCCTGCTCTGAGCCCTGTTTCCTGAATCATTTCCTTGAAAGTGCCCTGAGCCTTGCATTTTGCTATCTAAGGCAGTACATTCTTCATTGATACTTCAGTGGTCTCTCCAGTATCACCAAAAGTCTGAACTGGAAGGTGAAATAGTGGAGCAGGAGGGAGGGAGGGAAAAGGAAGAGAAGAGAAAAAGAGCGAGAGGGAAAAAGAGAGGGAGAGATTGGCTGCATACTCCTGTAATGGCTTATTTGTCCTGAGAAAAATATAGTCAACCCTCTGTATTCATTATTTGTACATCTGTAGGTTCACGCAACTGCAGATTAAAAATATTTCAAAAACATTGCAGATATACAGAATTTGTATAGACATTTTTCTTGTCATTAATTCCTAAACAATGTAGTATGACAACTATTTATATAGCATTTATATTGTACTAGGTAATATAAGTACTATAAAGATAATTTAAGTTATACAGGAAGATAATGCATATGGCATATGCAAGTATTAGATTATTTTATATAAAGGACTAGAGCATCTGCAGGTTTTGGCATCCACTGGAGGGGATGTCCTGGAAGCAATCCCCATGGACACTAGAGGGGGATGATGGTCAACTAAAGAGCTAACTGAGTAGTTTATACTAGAATGACTACTACACACATTTATTTATAAAATAGTGCTACAGTAATTCAGTGCTAAGTGAGATATATTTGTAGTAAGTACTTAATGAATGTTTGTTGATCTGAAATCTATATCAGTTTCTAGAGTTCTAAGACTCACATTATTCCCTTTTCCACCCAGAGTGTTTCCTTTTTTTTTTTTTTCTTTTTAATCTCTATCTAAGATTCCCATATCTTAGAAGTAGTACTCAATAGTCCTCTACTGGGAAGTTTCCTCACTTATTTAACTCTACTTCTAAGAGCTGCCTAAAATAAACCTCAAAATTAGGAGCCATTAATTACTGTGATTTTCAGAGAAAGCAATGCGATTATCACTTGCCAAGCTATAGGGTAGTTAGCAGAAGATTAAAGATTATTCTTTCTCCTTTCCCACCTTCATAATTTCTTTATTTTCTTTTTTCCTTTGCCTAGGAACATTTCTTTCTTCCTAGTCAGAGGTTGGGACTGTATCAGAGTCAGAAGGGTAGTGGCATGGCACATGAGGGCTCATCTTGGAGCTACGCAATTTTTGGCACTGCCACATGACCTTGGGAAGCCTTGTTTTAAGAAAGTGAACTTTGGAATTGTTTTCCCAGTGTCTGCTTACTAACATGGCTGTTCGTCTCTTCTTCAGAAAAAATTGCCTGTGTCGTCCCCTCGGAATGTCAGAAATATTGTGGCACCTCAGTTGGCTGTACCAACATTGCCTACCCAACCTTGGTCGTGGAACTCATGCCTAATGGTGAGAGTCTTTTGTGTGAGCCTGGAGGAAATTTTTTCGGGAGGCTGATTGGATTTAGGCTGAATTTCTGGGTGCCTGCTAAAGCTAAGTCATTTCTGAACCTAGGCATTCAGTCAGGAATCCTTGTTCTAGTGTCTTCAGATTTTACACAGGTCTTCAAAATATATGGCTTGGTTGGGCTCAAGTTCTGGGATTTGCCCATGACACTTGAAAGGAGATGATCTGAAGACCTGTTGAGGAAGCACATGACATTTCCATGCCTATCCAAAAGATCTTTCAAAGCTCTTCAATAGAGGAATTATAAATTACTACAGCCTTTTTAGAAAAACAATGTGGTGGTTCCTGGAAAAAAAAAAAAAAGAACTGTGTACCATATTCCCTACCAATATCACTACCGAGTATATGTCCAAAAGAAATGAAATCAGTATATGGATGCACATTATTCACAATAGTTGAGATATAGGATTAACCTAAGCTGCTCATCAACAGTTGAAAAAAGGAAATGTTACATATGTATGTATTTTTATGTATACGAATACTATTCAGCTTAGAAGGGAAGAAAATCTCATAATTTGTGACAGCATAGATAAACATGGAGGACACTGTGTTAAGTGAAATAAGCAAGGCAGAGAAAGACAAATACTGCATCATCTCACCTAAATGTAAAATTGAAACAAGTCAAATTCATAGTAACAGAGAGAATAGTGGTTATTAGGGGTTAGGACAAAGGGAGGTCTGAATTTGGAAGGTCTTGGTTGAAGGCTATAAAGTTTCAGATAGGAGAAATAAGTCCAAGAGATCTATTGTGAAACATGGTGACTTATAGTCATTAACAATGTGTTATATGTACTTGAATATTGCTGAGAGTAGATTTTAGGTGTTCTTACCACAAAATAAGGATAAATATGTGAGGCAGTAGGTATGTTAATTGGCAATTTTGTCATTCTACAATGTATGCATATTTCAAAACATTGTGTTGTACATAATAAATATTTGCCAATTTTGTCAATGAAAATAAGTTATATAAAGCTCTCCAATATATATTAACATAAAAACTAAGCACCCTAGGTCCAAGGGAGTTTACTTGAAAAATGAATTAGTGCTAGACTGTTTCAAGGAAAAACATGAAGTAAAAGGTAAGATTTTTAGTTCTGGAAGGAAGAAGTTTAAAGTTGGAGATTGATAAAACTCAAAGGGGCTTCACACCATAAAGAATGTGTCAACTCTGAGTCTGGAATAACTAGAGATTGGGGTTGACCTGTGGGTTTGGAGTTCATGTTTTACACTGCAGGAAACAAATCTCTTAATTTTGGTTTAAGGTCTGCAAATTGGGAAATCTTAGGTTGGAGGATCTCAAGAGATCAAAAATTCACAAATATTAAGCACATTATCTGGTCAAACCTCCTCATTTTATAAAGGCCCAAAAAGGAGAAATGACTTTTTCAAGGTCAATCTGGTCTGTCATCTGGCTTGCTTAACTGCTCAAGGTGAGGACTGAGGAATTTGGAAGAACCCCTATCCCCACCGACTTTGTACATGACCTTGGGAAAACAATTTACATTCAAATTATATGAAATGGAAATAATAGTTAACTACTCTTCTGAAATGGGCTGATTATTAATTAAGGTTGTAGTTAGCAAGAGTGACAGTGGCTTTTCTGGAGTTCTGGCATGAATTATACTGGTCTCTGTAGAGGAGTTTATATTATATTTTCAGATTGATACAACAGTGAGAACAATAGTAGCATACTATCCTATAGTGGCACTGTGTGCAATAGATGAATATAGCATGCAGTAAACCAAAATGCTGTGCTTGAATTTGCCATTCCCATTTTCTTTCCTTTGGCTGTAATCTGGTTTTCATAATACTGAACAAAATGATCTTCCTGTACTAGATTAAATATTTTCCATTCATCATCATGACCTCTTAGCAGCATTCAGCATTGTTGATTACCCCTCTTTCCTATGATTCATAATATTTTACTCTCCTATTTTGTTCTTTTTTCCATTTTCTTTTGCACCACATGCAGATTCAGTCTTCTCATCCAGTAAATGTTCCCTCACTAACCCACATCAAATTCTGTCTGTCTCCTAATGTCTTTTATTTATTTATTTGTATCTTAAATTTATTGGTACAATTTAGATATGCGTAATGGTCACAGTCATTATAGAGAATTTATAATTGTATGTGATTTATCTTAGTTCCTCTTTTTCTAAATATTTCTTATACTCATCTTCCTATCTCTATATTTACTTCCATTACCCTACTCGGATACACCATTATTTCTTGCCTGGGCTGCTATAAAATTAGATTCAATGAATATTTGTTGAGTAAATAAGTGAGAGAAGATAATAATACACAATGTATTAATTATTGTAAACTTACTAACCTGTTTTGAAACTCTTTGTTTTATTATTTTTTTTTTATTTTTTTCTGTTTAAAATAAAAAATAATAATAAAAAATAAGAATGATACCAGTCTTTGTGGATTAGCTGAGACAAGGAATGGTTTGGTTGATTATTATCTTGTTCTGGTTTGCTAAGATGGCTCTGGGGAAAAGCCTTATTATCTGAGGGGACAGTTTGTACTGTACAATTGTTTCTGCATGAGGCAGTCTCAGTCTTGTAGAGGATCTACTGAAATCCAAGGTGACTATAGGATTATGGTAACAACTTTCACTAGTAATTGAATGTCCCTGTAAATCTCTTATCTTGGTATCCTCAACTTTGAAGATGGGTGAGACAGAGTATACAAACTCAGGGCTAATCGACCTGGTTTTGCCAACCTTTATTATATTTTTGACACTCCATAAATGATCAACAAGCTTCCAGGCAGAGGTGAGAAGGAATTTGACATGGGGTTTTAAGGTAACAGGATACAAAATAATGATGGAATTTTTGTGTTGTTTTTAGTTACTGGACATCTATAGGTTTGAACAAAGAGTAACTTTTTTTTTTTTTAAAGCCAAACTGCTTTTTAAATCCTGTATACCTCAGAAGAAAATACAAGCGGAGGAAATCTTGTGGAAAGGGTTCCTATATCAGGTCGATGATAGGCCTATACGATCTCTAGGGTTTTACTTGTGACACTGTAAATCTGTAATCTGATGGTGGGCCCTTGCTTTGAGCTTGTCTTCCAAGTCTCAGTAAGCACAACCTTGTGCCCTCCATGACATAGAAAAAACAACAGCCAATCATCCTGGCTTTGACTGGGAAAACTGAAAATAACACTCCCTTATTTTGATTTGAGCAAATGTGTTATCTCCATTTAGCATGTTAAAAAGGGAGGCCTTGAAGTTGAAATAACTTGATTAGGGCCAGAGTTGAAAACAGAACTTTTTCTTTTTTAAAAAATGTTCATTGAACTGTAGCCCACACATCATACAATTCACCCACTGAAGGTATTCACCCATTGTTTTTAGTATATTCCTAGAGTTGTGCGACCATTACCGCAATCAGTTTTAACAAATATTCGTCACTACACACACACACACACACACACTCTCTCTCACACAATCCGATACTTCTCATGTATTTGTATTTCATCCCTTTTGGTTAATGAATACATCCCACTGCATGATAACCTGTTTATTAATTGTTTATTTTGCTTATCCATTGATCAGTTGATGAGCACTTGAATCATTTCTACTTTTTTGGCTATTATAAATAATGCTGTGATGAACATTTATTCACAAGTATCTGTGTGGAAATATATTTTCATTTCTCTTGGTTAGATACCTAGGAGTGGAATCGATGAGCCCCATGTGGTAACTCTATGCTAACTGTTTGAAGAGCAGCTTCACATTTTCCCACAGTGGCTTACCATTTACATTTCTTCTAGAAATGTAAGAGTACACTCTCTCTCTGCTTGTGCTTTATTATCTATCTTTAAAAATTATAACCGTAAGAGCTGACGTGAAATATTAATCACCATGGCTTTGGTTGGAATTTTCATATCATTATTGGCCATTGCTATATCTTTGAAAAAATGGCCATTCAGATCCTTTGCCATTTTTAGTTAGGTTATTGCCTTATTACTGCGTTATAGGAGTTCCTTATGTGATTATGTATTATATATAGGCTTACCAGACATTTAATTTGTACATATTTTCTCCCTTTTTAAGACTGTTGTTTTGCTTTCTTGAGAATCTCTTATTTTGGATCCTCATTTAAATATCTTTCAACTAAGACATGGATATTTTAGGTGAGGGTCTTAATAAAAGTCTCCTCAGACAGAAACATATACCGTTACCACCACCGCTGTCATTTAAAGTATTTACTTCATAAGTGTTTTGTTTTCAGTTCTTTGTTGTCTTTTGTGGGCTTATAATACAATTTAAAGCCACAATACATTTCTTAAAACAACCATTCTTTCTGGAGGGATAAGTTGGAGAACATGGCGTGGTTTCAGAATGCCAGCAAACCTTGAGCCCACACACGAAAGGACTCAGGTGTTGCTTGTGCCACTCAGAATTGTTTTTCTTTCCAGGGCTGCGAGGGCTGATGCTGTCAGTCATGATGGCCTCTCTCATGAGTTCCCTGACCTCCATCTTCAACAGCTCCAGCACCCTCTTTACCATGGATATCTACACCAAGATACGGAAGAAGGCATCTGAGAAAGAGCTCATGATTGCAGGAAGGTAAATGCAGCTTTTCAGTGCTCTGTGCTATTGAAACTTGAATGATTAGAAAGGTTCCACTCTAACAAATGGGGGAAGATTTGGTAGATAGCTGGTTGATATAATTGGAGTAATTTCTTTGTCGAGTTATATTTGCCTCTCAGGGACATTAAACTTTTTTGTGTGTGGTACTGGGGATTGAGCCACGGCCTTTGTACTGAGCTACATGTTCAGCCCCTTTTATGTTATTTTTAAATTTTGAGACAGAGTTTTACTAAGTTACCCAGGCTGGGCTCAAATTTGAGATCCTCCAGCATCACTGTTAAGGCATTTAGCTTTAAATTGGAAATCAAACCGTTCTCCACTGTAGTTAGAAGGAACAGAAGAGATCATCTAATATAACCTGAAGGACACCAACAAGCTGAAATGAGGCACATCCTCCCTAAACCCAGATGGTCCTGGCAGTGGCAGAGCCAGGACTAGAGTCTGGGGCTTAGCACTCATTGCTCAAGACCCTGTGTTGCCTTCTTAGCCTTCCACACTGTACCTCTCCACACTGGCTGTCTTTGAGGCTCAGATGCCTCTGATTTCTCAGTCCCTTGAACAGGCATTGTCCATTGTGAAGCTCAAAGGAGATTTCATTTATGACTACTCAAGGCATTGGATACATTTTGCATTGTCAAGTGGGTTAATAAACACAACAATGTACTGAAAATATCAGTGTTGACAGATGGATTAAGTATGCGCAGGATTACAGTTATCCATGGAGTCAATGATCTGAATGATGGATTAACAGAAATTCTGTTGTGTCTCTCCTTGGGACTAAGGCAGGTCAACCTTCTCAGGGTAGGTAGAATGTATCCCTGGGAAGTCAGTCAAAGGAAAGATTCCTTGTGATTGCAGGAAGTATGTGGTCTGTCACCTTATGGGTCTTCTGAGCAAGATTAGGGGGAAAATAGGAAAGAAAAACAGCAGGCTACTTTCAGGTAAGAAGATGTCTGGTACCTAGGGAAGACCTGACCAGCCCAGAATCAACTACTCTACAACACAGAAAGCACAGGACTGCTTCCTTGACTAGTTTTTCCTTTGAAAGGTGCTTATAGGCTTTTCCTGTTATTTGTAAGGCTTAAGTGTGAAATAGGAAAGAAAAGCTTTTTGTTGCTTTGCACATATCTGTATTCCCTGGCCCTAAGACTGTATTGGATTGTCTCAGACTACTGGCCTGGAACCTATCTTAGGGATATGAGGGATATGACATACTTTCAAACTCTATATCAGGGACTGTAAGTGCAATTGGGGGTTTACATAAGGGAGAGATGAGCGTGGTATGGTACAGTTGGAAAAGGGCCCTGGGGCAGGGAGAATCTGAATTGAATTCAAAGTGGTGGGTAGGATTTGGGCAAATAGGGGACTCTGGGATGGGCATCTCAGAGGGAGAAGTATGTAAAAACACTGCTTTGTGAAGGCCAGTTTAATACTCACTTATCCAAAACACATGAGTCAAAGGAATCACAGCTTTCTTATAATTAAATCAGAAACATAAATAATAAGAGAATCTCCAGTCTTTTTTTAGGCCATGAAGTAAAATTCAGCAGGAAGAGAGCTAGAAACACCTGGTAGTGCCCCTTCCTATCTAGACTGTTCCCTTATAAAGTCTTCTTGTCTGATGCTTTTAACTTTATTATGAGGAAGAGGGAGGAGAAAAAGATAATAATAATTTTTATTTTTTTTGTTGAGTGCTTACTCTTTATGAGATTTTACACTCACTAATCCTATTCTAACCTTGCAAGGTCTATCATGTCATATTATTCTCAGTTTATGGCTGGACTATTTGAACTTCAGAGATCAGTGTAGCAACACGTCCCATATCACACAGAGATAAAAAGAATTTGAAGTCAGAACTGTCATGAGTCAATGCCCTTGTTCCTATGCTCTACTACTTCTTTAAGTGTGATTTTGTATTGTCATGACAATACTGAGGCAGTTATTGAAAGTCAAATGTATCTCCTTCTTTGTAGCAGTGTAGTATTTCACTGTGTATAAATACATTTTCTTTATTCATTCATATGTTGATAGACATGTTAAGTAAAATAAATCAGACACATATGATTGAATATCACATGGTTTCTCTTATATGAGAAACCCAAAATATAAATAAGGAGTAAAATAAAAGATAGATAATAGGAAGCAGGGAGATAGATCTTTTGCAAAAGAAAAGGGAACCAAGAGATGGAAGGAGAGGGAAAGGACAGGAAAGAAAGTGAAAAAAGAATTAAGATGTGTTATATACATGTATCAACTCCCTGCAAGGAATGTAATCATTATGTGCTGCAAATATGTACCAATAAAAATAGAAAGTGTGCAGCAACAATAACAAAAAGAAAGTGGCAAGATAAGTGTCCAGGGTGGGGGAGAAGGAAGGAGTCAAGTGTATTTCATATACTCGTAGGCACAGATGACGTCTCCGTAGACAAAATAGGGAGGAAAAAAGTCTCGAGAATGAATTTGTGCTGTTTTTCCTTGCCGTGAACATAAAATATATATTTATATAAACATAAATGTGTATAGATAGGCTAATGACATGTATATAGGTGTGTCACGCAGTGATATATGTGTATACATATTCATATAGAGTCATTTACTGACATTCCGCTGTGGTGATTTGATGTCAGGTTGTTTATCCTCTTGCTGATTGGCATCAGCATCATCTGGGTGCCCATCGTGCAGTCAGCGCAAAGTGGGCAGCTCTTCGATTACATCCAGTCCATCACCAGTTATTTGGGACCCCCCATTGCAGCTGTCTTCCTACTTGCTATTTTCTGCAAGAGAGTCAATGAGCCGGTAGGTATCATTCTGGCATGTTCAGAGAAGCCAGTCCAACAGCTTTTCTATGAGATTGCAAGGTGATCCTCAGGATTAGTCAGGCACTGCGTTTGCTGAGGAGTAACATGAAGTCTTGAAGAAAATGTTAAATGCTGTGAATTTTTAAAGAGCCTCTTGAGAATAAAGAATAAAGAATAGAAAAGTTAATTGTCAAAAAAAAAAAAAAGAAATAAAGCCTAAGTAAATTGTATCGATACCATATTAAAACCAACTAAAATTGAGAAATACTTTTTGAATCAATAAATGAAGTCTTGGAGAAAATGTCAAATGCAATAAACGTATGGGGAATGTATGGGGAACCTGTTTTCCTTTCTCCCCAGATGCCAGGCATGATGCAGCTAGAGCTAGCAACACAAAATGAATGAAAATGTGTTTCTTCTTTGGACAAGCTCTCATTTCAGATTGGAATACAGAGAAATAAATATGTAATTACATAGTAGTGAGATGGTGCTGATAAGGAGTTGTGTCCACATTGCTGTGGCCAAAGCAAGGCAGACTTACCTTTCTAGTGCTGTGTAGCTTGTTCCATTTAAGTTAAAACTAAGTTATCAGGAAAAAGAGAGTTCATATTCTCCCATATAGAGAGAATGATTTGGATAAAAATCCTGGAACATGAACATATATGACATATTTAAAGAATACCTGGTAATTTAGCACACTTGGAATAGCAAGTATAATAGTAGTAATGGCTATCAAAGAGGCAGATCAACACTTAACAAAATCATGAAGACTCCTTTTGGCCATCCTTCTAAGTGTGCACTCTAATTTGTCACTGAGCTACATGAGGCCATGATCTTTTAGGTACATGCTAATCAAAAAAGACAGAAAGTAAGCAAACTGCAGGAAGGGAAGAGGAGAGAAATGATAAAGGAAGAAAGGGAGAAAAGGAAGTAGAAAAAAAGATGGGAAGGAAGAAGGGAAGAAAGAAAAATATTTTAAAAAATCCTTGAAAAATAGTATCCTAGTATTTCTAATTTCTCAAAGACTTTCATGTTTCTCATATATAAAACCAAGATTTAGTGTCAAGACACAGTATAAATTTATGTTCTCAAACTAAACAAAATGACTTTGGATGTAGTTGGGGGGTAAAGAAGGAAGTGTTGTATATATTTTTATGGAAAAGTCTCTTTTTCTTTTATCCCCCAAAGACTTAATTCCTTTTTCCATGTCTTCATGGAGTGTAAATTATGAGTAATTATTTTATATCTGATAATGCTTAAATATGTAAGTTGGTAGTGATGGTAGCTGTAGGTGGAGCGATTCAAATTATTTTTTTAAGTTAAAAAGGATCATTGGAGTTAAGGCTGGGGCTAACAAACTAACCTAGTTATTAGATACATACTACATTCGGAATCCTTCATTTATGATCCAGTACCAAAAACTTGACTTAGCCCTGAACTCCAGTGTTCTAGCTTCAATGGCTTGCGGCTACCATTTTTCTTACTTTATTTATTTATTTTTTATTTTAAAGAGAAAAAAAAAACATCAGAAAAATGAAGAAACAAGCAATTAAAAAGCAACAACAAAATCAAAATGGTAACAACAACAACAGCAAACAATGACGATATAGGATTTCAAAATAAGATGATAGGAATTTAACAGTGGGTCTTACTTTTAATTCTTTGCCACTGTTCACCCTCTAGGGATGTTGGAGTGCCCAGCTGTTTTTTTTGGGGGAATTCTGCATTAGTTAACCCAGAATTTTCTTTCACAGGCAGCCTTTTGGGCACTGGTCCTAGGATTTCTGATTGGGATTTCCCGTATGATTGCTGAGTTTGCCTATGGAACTGGAAGCTGCATGGAGCCTAGCAATTGTCCTACAATTATCTGTGGGGTGCACTACTTATACTTTGCCATCATCCTCTTTGTTATTACTGTCATTGTCATCCTGGTCATCTCCTTCCTCACCAAGCCCATTCCAGATGTGCATGTGAGTATCTATTTGGAAGACCTTTCCTGTCCTTATTTCACATTCATGCTGCAATACTCTTGATTGGCCTTGGCTCCTTTAGACATCTCATACTTATATGATGAACATAGTGCGTCCTTGCCATTGGTTTCATGTAGGGGGATACAGAACAGGAAACTTGGTACAGGAGCCTAGCAGTAAGAAGCATGTGTCTTCAGCGGGAGTCCTCCAAGCCCATACTTTTGTGTAAGGACTCTTCTCTGTATACTAGTAACAGCTTGGGTGTAAGGGAAATGAGATCACTTGAACAGACACAGGGCCGCCTTGGCTTAGAAGCCCATGTTCAAAATAGGAGCTAGTATTTCTTATAACAGTCCCATGGTCAAAACTCTGGGGCTCCCAGCAAGGAACACACCTAGCTATAAAAATCATGGCACTTAGGGAAACTCTGTATGTGGTTTATTTCTTAATTTTTTCCAGTTAAGTCACCAAACAGTTATTTTTAGAACTTAAGATATTTTTAACAATATGCCTTGGTCCTTTTTTTTGCTTCTATAGTACAATACCACTGAGTGAGTAAATTATAAACTATAAAGGTAGATTTGGCTCAAAGTTCTGGAGGTTGAGAAGTCCAAGATTTAGGGGCTGCCTCTTGTGGGGAGCACCTCACAACATGCTAGTGTAGTAAAAAGTATATGGTAAGAAAGAATGAGAGAGAGAAAGAGATAGAGATAGTGGGAGAGAGAGAGAGAGAACCACGTTTCACCCTTTTATCAGAAAAGTGCTACCATGATAATAGTATTAATCTATTTGTGAGGGCTAGTGATCTAATTATTTCTTAATATCATCTCAAGATTCATCTGTGATGAATCTGTGATGACACAAATTTATAACTGAGTAGTGCTCTATTGTGTATATGGACCACATATTTTTATTCATTCATCTGTTAGTGGATATATTCTATAATTAAGTATTGTAAATTGTGCTGCTAGAACGATGGGTTTGCCTGTATTGCTGTAACATGATGACTAACTCTTTGGAGAAAATGCCTAGAAGAGGAACGGCTAGGCCAAGTGGAATTTCTAATTTTAAGTTTTTGAGGCCTCCTCATACTGATTTCACAGTGGTTGTATTAGTTTACATTCCCACCAACAATGTAGAAGAGTTTCTTTTTTCCTCACAACCTCCTCAGCATTTGTTATTTTTTGAATCCTTGATTCTTACTGGGCTGCAGTGGAATGCCAGTGTTGTTTTGATTTGTACTGCTGTAATGGCCAAAGACACTGAATATTTTTTCTTGTATTCATTGGCCATTTGCACTTCTTCTTTTGTAATGCCTCTTGCTTTCCTCTGATTTCTCAGGATTACTTTGGCTATTCTGGGTCTCTCCTGGTTTCCTATAAATTTTAGGATTGATTTTTCTAGTTCTATGAAAAATGTTTATAGTATTTTGATTGAAATTGCATCAAATCTTTATATAATTTTTGGTAATATGGCTATTTTGACAATACTGATTTTGCCTATCTAGGAATAGCAGATGTTTTTCACCTTCGGATGCTCTCTTCAATCTCTTTTTTATCAGAGTACTGTGGTTTTAGTTATAGATGTCTTTCACTTCTTTGTTAGGTTAATTCCTAAGTACATATATTTTTTAGGCACCATGAATGGGTTATGGGTTCTGTCTAGATGTTCCCCTAAAACCTCAAGCAGTCATAGGTGAGGCTTTTCAGAGGTGGCTGGATCTAGAGTGTGTGATACTGGGATTAAGGATGTGTGATTATTAAATTAGTCTACTAATAATCTAGATTGATTTGGCATAGTTCTGGGTGTGGATAATGGGAGGGGCCACCCTGGGTGTGAGTGATGCCTGCTCTAAGGCCTAGCAGTCTGGACACAGAGAGAGGGCTACTGCCACCATTTGTTGCTTGCTGCTTTGCTGCTTCTTCACTGCTTCACTGCTTTGCTGTCTTAGGCCACCATGAACTGCTTAATCCTCTGTGATGCTCCTCTGTCATGCAACCCTGTCTTCAAGCCAGGCTACTATGAACTGAAACCTCTACAAACTGTGAGCCAAAATAAACCTTTCCTTCTTTAACTTTGGGTGTCAGGTATTTTGTCTCAGCAATGAGAAAAGCAGCTAAGACAAATGGGATTGCATTCCTGATTTCTTCTTGATGGGTGCATTTTTGTGTACAGGTATGCTATTGTTTATTGTGTGTTTATATTGTAGGCTGCCACTTTGCTGAATTTGTTTACTAGCTCTGCCTGTCTTTAGGTCTTCCATGTAAAGGATCATGTCATGTGCAGATAAGGATAGTTTAACTTCTTCCTTTTCTATTCACATCCTTTTTATCTGTTTCCCTTACCTGATTGCTTTGGTTGAAGCTTTGAGTACTGTACTGAACAGGAGTGGTTAGAATGAATACTGTTGTCTTGTTCCTGAAGTACTTTCAGTTTTTCCCCACATACTATGATGTTGGCAGTGGGTGTGTTGTGAATGGATTTTATCAGTTGGAGGCAGGTCCTTCTATACCTATTTTTGTTAGAGTTTTATCATGAGGGGATGTTGGATTTTATTAAATGTTTTTTCTGCATTTATTGAAATGATTGTGTGATTTTTACCTTTACTCCTGTATATATGGTACATTTATTGATTTACCTATGTTGAACCATCCTTGCATTGATTTGATGAATTCTGCTTGTAAGTATCTTGTGAGGATTTCTGTATCTATGTTCATTAAAGAAATTGGTTTGGAGTTTTCTTTGTCTGATTTTGTGTCAGGGTCATGCTAGCTTCAAGGAATGAATTTGGCAGTGTTCTTTTAAATTTCATGGAAGAATGTGAGATGTGTTGGTGTTTGTTTTTTCTTGAAATTCTACTAAAATTTAGCAGTGAATTCATCAGGTCATGGTCTTTTCTTAGTTGGTAGATTTTTTTAATCACTGCCTCTATTTTCATTCCCTGTTATTGGTCTCTTCAGGGCTTTTAAATTAGTTCGATTTTCAAACTCACTTGTGTAAATACCGTGTTGTGTCCCTAGTGTAAGAAATTGAAAAAGTATATAGATCCAAAATCTACAATAAACAATGTGTAAGGGTAAGAAACTGCTCAAAGTGGAAAAGTCATTGGGAAAAGGGAAAGGAGGGCAGAAGGAAGGGAAAAGGAAAAAGACATATATTTGTATATATGTATACAAAAGATAGCTATCATGACTATACTACTAAATGTATTAGTTATTGAAAGAGAACAGTTAATACTCATATGATTAGATCAATTTTGCATGTCTATATCTATTAATCTAAACAGCCCTTTTGAAGGTAATGATATGCAATGTTACAACCATTGTCAAATTCCTATCATCTTGTTTTGTAAACCTGTAATGTTACTGTATTCGATTTGTTGTTGTTGTTTGTTTGTCTGGTTTGCTTTTTGTCTTTCTTTTCTGTATCTTTTTTCTCTTAAATAAAAAAAATACAGTAAAAAAAATTAGTTCAATTTTGAAATTAATATGTGTCTAGGAATTTATCCATTTCTTCAATATTCTCCAATTTATTGAATATAATTTATTCTCAATATAGTTTCTTACAATTCTCTGGATTTCAACATTTTGTGATTTTGCTACTTTAATTTCTAATTGCTTTGATATGAGTTTTCTTTCCTTTTGATAAATTTGGCTAAGGGTTTATCAATTTTGTTTATTCTTTCAAAAAAACAACTTATTGATTCATTGAGCCATTGTATTTTTAAACCTCCATTTCATGAATTTGTGCTCTGAACTTTATAATTTCTTTCTACAAGTTTTGGATTTGAATTGCTCTTGTTTTTCTAAGACCTCGATGTGCATTATTAGGTTATTTATTTGGAATTGCTCCATTTTTTAAATGTGGGCATTCACTGCTGTAAGTTTCCCTCTTGGAACTGCTTTCATTGTATTCCATTCAATGTGACACAGTACTGAGAAATAATAGTATCAGTGAGAAAATGAACAAATTATTTTATCGTGTGTAGAGAGTTTTCATTTATTCAACAAATCTTTTCTTTCTTTCTTTCTTTCTTTCTTTCTTTCTTTCTTTCTTTCTTTCTTTCTTCATCTGTCTCTCTGTCTCTCTATCTCTCTCTCTGCTTTTTGGTGCTGGGGTTAAACCCAGACCTTCTCACGGAGCCACTTTTGAGACAGGGTGAGGCTCAGTTGTTTAGGCTGGGCTCCAACTCGTGATCCTCCTGCCTTAGCCTCTCAGAGTTCTTGGATTACATGCATGCATCATCAAATATGGCTTCAACAAACATTTGATACAGTCAGCCTCTAGAATATTTCTATCCTCTCTCTCTCTCTCTCTCTCTCTCTTCTCTCTCTCTGTCTCTGTCTCTGTCTCAGTTACTTTTCTTACTGCTGATGCTCAAAATTAAGGAGGAGAGGTTTTTTTAAGCTCACAATTTGTGGAGGTTTCAGTCCATAATTGACTGGCTCCAAGGCAGGGTGGCGCAAGGCAGAGGGGCAATAATTCACAGCAGCTGAAGATAGCAAAAGCAGCAAAGGCAAAGGGGAGGAGCAAGCCTCTTTTCCATCTCTTATATTGTATCCAGGCTACCCAATGTAGGGTGGGTGTAGCACTCACACCTCCAAACCCAGCACTAGACAATAAACCAGTCACAAACTCTAGATTCAGCCATATCCAAAAAGCCCACGTGCTGTGACCACATGAGGCTTTGGGGAACATGCAGACACAAACAGTAACAATCTCTATCTCTGTCTCTACCTCTGTCTCTCTTAAGGACTCGGGTGTGTGTATGTGAATACATCTAAGTTCCCAACATATTTATAGATGATGCTGTGAGTTCTTGTGGGTACTCCTATGTGAGTTCCTGTGGGTACTAAGAGCCCACATTCTTTTTCTTTCTTGATGCATATCTTTTTGTTCTCCTGATTTCTTAGACCAAGACACTTTTTGGATCTTTCTGTTAACCTTTCTGTTTTCTCCGTAGCTCTATCGTCTGTGTTGGAGTCTGCGCAATAGCAAAGAGGAGCGTATTGACTTGGATAAAGAAGAAGAAGAAGCCATCCAAGAAGCCCCAGAAGAGACCATTGAAATAGGTGATTGATGACTCAAGCCATAAAAAGTTATTCCACAACAGCAACTTTAATGAAAGCTATACCAAATGCCTTCATCCCTCAAGCTTAAATCTCTCTCCTGTAGAAGGAAATGAGTAGGGGTGGGATGAGATGAATTAATAGTTTTGGGAAGTTCCCTGTGAAGCCTGATCAGGGGAAGGGATGGAGGTGCAGTCATCCAAGTTGCCTTGCCCCTCATACTGTATGATGCTCAGCAAATAAAAGGGTGAGGTATTTGCCACCTGCACTGATTTAGGGCACAGTCAGAGATACAAGAGTCACAGATTTTCTGACATATCCTGTGTACTGAGAACAGATGGAACCAAAGACATGTTCAATTCTAGTGATATCAGGGTCATGGGTTAGAAGCTTGTGGGGCCTTATATATATTTTACCATGTAAAACTTAAAAAATCAGATTTCTTTTGAAGTCTGAAATGGTGCTTAGTCCGGGATGCTATAGAGGGTATAACATACACAGTGGTTATAAAATTGACAACATCTGAGACTCAGGACAACAGACTAGATTGAGTTCTCTTGATTCTTGATGAGATCATAGTGAAATAAAACTGAACACCGATCTGCACTGAAGCACAATAAACTAAGCTCTCCTGGGGAACCACGAGTGTCACAACCACCATTTTATGAGAAAGAGCAGCACGAGGAAGTCTTACAGCTGCATTATCATCTCTGTAGCCTCACCATCCTCACCACCATCATCATACAATTGACAATGATAAGGTCATATTTTATTTATAAACATAATAATCTAAGGATTAATTTTTATATCAAATCATCATTTTAAGGTAGATAATGCCATTATAATTTTTCCAATTTTACAAATGAGACATAGAGACTTTCCCAAAGCCTTGTTATTGATGCAGATAACCATGTATTATTTCTCGCTTGACCTGGTCAGTGAGCCCACCCCCTTGTGCCCTTTTTCCACTTTACTGTTTTGATAGAGTGAGTCAAAAGGGAGAGGTACATGAAGGCTTGTCTCTGTTAGGTGCAGGAGAACAGGAAGAGAGAGGTAAGGGGAAGGGTTAGTTTGTTGCAAACCAGTAGAATTGATGGAAGTAGCGAGTTCACTTCTATGTCAACCAGCCTCATTGCTTTCTAGTGATGAAGAAAACAAACATGAGCTCACGTATTTCAGATGTGGGTTTTTCATGTGCTTCATGTTACAGTTCTCCAGCCTATTGTGAACACTTCTCTTTCATAAACTATTACTTGATCTGACTGTTATAAATAAAAATGAATGTATATTGATTCCGATAGAAAAAAAATTCAGGGTTGATCTTGAGGATGTAGAATCCTTCTATAACATTGTTTTAAATGTTGTTAAGTTCATTTGTATATGTTGCACTATTCCATTCCTGAAAATGAGAAAATTGGGCAATTACTATCAAAG
The DNA here is from genome assembly GCA_004363535.1 of Dasyprocta punctata. NCBI lineage: Eukaryota > Metazoa > Chordata > Mammalia > Rodentia > Dasyproctidae > Dasyprocta > Dasyprocta punctata. The sequence goes on from RJWM01002648.1 coordinate 24,069, forward strand.
AATAGATTAGATGCTCTATGGTATGGCACTCCCTGGAAGTCTTTTCTATTTCCCCTTGGTTCTATATCTGATTATCCTTTATGTCTTGCTCTTGACACAGACGTTCCTGAGGAGAAAAAGGGATGCTTCAGGCGTGTCTATGAGCTATTTTGTGGTCTGGACCAGAAGGGACCCAAGCTGACCAAAGAGGAGGAAGAGGCTATGAAGATGAAGTTGACAGACACCTCTGAGAAGCCTTTGTGGAGGACAGTAGTGAACATCAATGGCATCATCCTGCTGGCTGTGGCTGTCTTTTGCCATGCATACTTTGCATAAATTATGATTTCTGCTGTAGACTTTCCAGACTGGCATCTTTACTCCACCTCCCTTTAGTCCCATTCTGTGGTACAGAATTTGGTCTGTTGTAAACTTTGCCCAGTTGGATAAAAGGGTACATGTGTAATTACAAGCAAGCTGGAGAAAAATCATTGTTTTGCTGTTAACTTATATATTTGAAGCCAATGTAATACACTCATCTGCACATAGTAAAGCTGCAGAAGGAAAGTTCAGTCATATCCAGGAAAAGTCAAACTAAGAACAGAAGCCCTGTGATATCTGATGTTAGGTGTATGTGCCAACCTTATTTATAATCCTTAAATGTTATTTCTAGCGTTTTGGCCTCCCTGGTTCCTTCCTTTCTGACCATCTTATCATTAAAAAAAAAAAGAAATCCCTTTCCTGACATCATATCCCTCTCATATTTTTCTCAGTGTAAGAAAAATTAATCTAACAGACTGATGAATGCATGAAAGCTGAGAATGAGAGCTTGATGGGTCCCTTCCCTGGGCATTTGTCTTTTGAGGTGGAGGCCTCAGAAATGTAAAACTTACCCAAAAGGGAGGGTCTCAAGCCTCACTCAGTCTCAGGCTAGTGGAGGAGCAGATAATCTTGAGTCCAGGGAATTTTCTGTTCTTAAAAATGTCCACTATGCATTCCCTGTGTTTGGGATTCACTCATTTTGGCATTCACTGTGCCTGGAATGTCTTAGCCACTCAGTGATGTTCGTTGACTAAATAAATGATTTGGGCATTTATTTATAGATACTTTCCAGGTCCATGTGTTTTTTTGTCTGCACAAAATACATGGTATGGTGAACATAATGAATTGGAATGGGCCTGCCAGAGCCTACTCTGCCTTCATAATCCTAGGATTGACATATGGACTTAGAAGGTGACACTGCATCACATGACAGAGGAAATGTACTTACTGGGACATCTGTCACCTCAAGAAGGCTGCCCTGTGCCAAGAAACATTGAAACAATTACTATATCCTGAGATTCTCCTCCAGAGGAATTCACGTGACCACCGCTATCTCCTTTTTAGGTGCTTTGATTGGCAATCATCTACATATGAAAGTTAGGGCAATTGGTTTGTTGTTCCAGGTGGTAGTGCTCGAAGCTTCTAGCTGAAAGGCATGTGTTTCTTGTAGTTCCCTAAGGGAAATTCTTTTCATTAATGTAAATTAAATTAATTAATTTAAGAAGTCTATGTGTGAAATCTCAGTTATGTGATCCCACTGAAGTTAAAAAGTCCACATGTTGGCATTCACTGGTTTCAGGCTAGCTTAGAAAAGTGTTGTGTGTAGTTCCTGGTTATAGAAATTGCTCAACAGATAAAAGAATGGCTTATTCTTATGGAAGGAAGGAAATCCTGAGATCATTATTTGAAGTATCTTCTCATTCCCCATAAGCTAGACAGAAAAGAGGGGAAAGTGGAGAGTTTGACATTGTCAGAATTACTCAGAGGACTCAGTGTTGTATGGAGTTTATGATATGTTTTGAGTGGATAAAGGGAGAGGATTGAAAAGCAGTGCGTGGAATAGGCAGTATAAACTATCTACATTATCTTGTTTAGATGCAGTTTCTGGCTTTGCTAATGAATTACTGTATATAGTGTGGTAAATTGTTTTGTCTCAATTATATATTTTTCTCTTTGAAAGATGGAGAACTTGGTGCTTACAGCATGTAATTGCTTCCTTAGGTGTGACAAGGACACTTTGAAAAGGGAATGGCAGATACATACATAAAAGAGGCCACACAGGTGGTATAGTAAACTACATTATAATTCCATCAATTAAAATATATTACTTTGATAAAAATAAAAACCTTAAGAACTCTAACATTTAGAGAGAGAACATAACAATTATTATTAGCGCACATAATTTTGGTTAGCATAAAATGGAAATTAGGAGGCAGGAAGTCAGGGTAGTTGAGAATAGAATTTAGCAACTTGAACAAGTAAGAAATTATAGCTAAAGCCGGGCATGGTGTGCGCCCTATAGTTTCAGTCACTGGAGAGATTAAGGTGGGAAGATCACTTCAGCCCAGAGTTTACGATCAGCCTGGGCAACATAGCCAAACATGTCTCAAAAAAACCACATAGGTTTGAAGATAATTTTTGGCTTCAAAATCTCTGGTAAACAAGGCCAGTGACTTTACTTGCATAATGTCCCTTTAGAATAGACTGAGCCACTTGGCTAGCTAGAGGCCAGTAAATGCTAACTTGTACTAGAATACTTTCAGGGTTGCGGGGAATTTCTAGTCTTTTCCTCAAATTGAAAGTGGTGTTGCACATGGGGGAGAATGACTGCTTATTATGAAAAATCTTGCCTTACTGAGCCCAAAAGCGTCTTCATTTTTATTTATTTAATTAATTTATTTTTTACTTTAAATAGATTAAAAGAAAACAAAGTGATAAAAACAAAACAAAGCACTAGAAACAATGTAGGATTTCAATGCAAGCTGATAGGAAATTAACAATAGTCACTATATTGCATATTGTTATCTTCAAACTAGTTGCTCAGGTTATAATATATGGGCATGCAAAACAGATCAAATAATATAAGCAATCACAGTTTCTTTCCCTGAACTAATGGGATGAATAGTACAATTATCTTAGCTATCTTGTATGCATATATATATATATTTTTTTTTTTCCTTCCTTCTTTTCTCTTTTTCCCATCCTCGTTTTTCTTTCCTTTTGAGTAGTTTCATTCCCTTTCCCAATATCTATGGTACCTTTTGGATCTTATTTAATCTTTCAGTTTCTTAAAAAAGGGAGGCCATACGATGTCGACACATGTGAGTCTGATTTATTTTACTTATGAGTATGGTCTCTATCCAAGCCTCTAGTTTATCCATCTTTATAGCTGATTAGTGCTTCATTGTATAAAAATATCACATCTTTTTTATGCACTCCTCATTTGATGGGCATTTGGGTTGTTTCTAAGATTTAGCTACTACAAATTGTGCTGCTATGAACATGGGTGCACATATATCACTGTGGTATGATGTTTTTAATTCTTCTAGGAAAATACCAGAAGGGGAATAGCTGGATCAAATGGGACCTCTAATCCTAGTCTTTTGAGGAATCTCCATACTGATTGCCACAGTGGTTGCACCAGTCTACACTCCCATCAACAGTGGAGAATGGTTCCTTTTTCCCCACAACCCCCCCAGCATGTTACTGGTTGATTTCTTGGTAATAGCCATTCTTTCTGGGGTGAGGTGGAATCTTAGTGTTGTTTTAATTTGCATTTCTTAAATGACCAATGCTGTTGAACATTTTTTTCATATATTTGTTTGTATTTTCTATTTCTTAATCTGAGAAGTGTGTATTCATCTCTGATGCCCACTTTTGGATTGGGTCTTTGAATTTTGGGGGCCTGATTTTTAATAATTCTTTATATGTTCTAGATAGGAGTCTTTTGTTTGAGGGACAGTTGGCTTTTTTTTCCCCCAATTTGTGAGTTTTCTTTTCATACTGTTGGAGATTTCCTTTAACAGGCAAAAACTTTTTAATAAGTCAAGACCCCAGTTGTTGATTCTGTAAAATATTTCCCCTGCAGTTTGGTTTTTGTTCATAAATTCTCTGCTTACCGCTATGTCTTTGAAATTTCTACCTACTTTGTCTTCCAGCAGATTTAGTGTCTCTGTTTTAATATTTAGATCTTCAATCCATTTTGACTTTAGTTTAGTGCATGGAGATAGACATGTGTCTAGTTTTAGTTTTTGGCATATAGAAAGCCATTTTTTTCAGCACCATTTATTAAAGAGGCTGTCTTTCTTCCAGTGCACATGTTTGGCCTCTTTGTCAAAGATAAGGTGGCTGAGTGTGTATCTAGTTATGGCTGTATATTCTAATTGATTCCATTGATATTCAGGTCTGTTTTTTTGCTAGTACCATGTTGATTTTATCACAGTAGCTTTGTAGTGTAATTTCAAGTAAGGCATTATGGATTGCCTTTGCTATTCTAGGTCTCTTCTGGTTCCAGATGAATGATAAGGATGATTTATCTAGATCTGTGAGGTATGCTAATGGTATTTTGATTGAAATTGCATTGCATCTGTATAACAACTTTGAGAGTATGGTCATTTTTGCAATGTTTGTTCTTTCTATCCATGAACAAGGAATTTCTTTCCATTTTCTGAAATCTTCAGTTTCTTTTTTCAGAGTACTGTAATTTTCAAAGTGTAGAGTTTTTTACTTCATTTGCTAGATTGATTCCTAAAGTATTTCATTTTTTTGGGGGGAGCTATCATGAAGGGTATGGTTTCCCTTATTTCTTTCTCAGTGAGTTTGTTGTTTGTATACAGGAATGCTATTGATTTTTGAGTGTTGATTTTGTATCCAGCTACATTACTGAATTTCTTTGTTAGATCTAGAAGTCTTTCAGTGGAGTTTGTGGGGTCTTCTATGTAGAGTATCATGTCACCTGTGAATAACGATAATTTAACTTCTTTGTATCAGGTAATACTTACTTCCAGGAATGAGTTAGGGAGACTTGCTTCCTTTGCGATTTCATTGAAGAGTTTGAGGAGTGTTAGAGTTAAGTCTTCTCCAAATTTCTTGTAGAATTCAGCTGTGAATCCCTCAGGACCTGGACTTTTCTTTGTTGGTAAGGTTCTAATTATATCTTCAATTTCATTAACCAAAATTTTGTTATTCAGAAGGTTTATATCTCCTTGACCCAGCTTTGGTCATGCATAGATTTCTAGGAATCTGTCCATTTCTTCTGTGTTATTCAACCCATGAGAGTAAAGGTTTACAAAGTAGGTATTAATGATCTTCTGTATTTCCATGGGGTCTGCAGTGATTTCATCATTTTTATTCCTTATTGCATGAATTTGAGTTTTTTCTTCCCTTTTTTTGATAAGGCTGGCTAGGAGTTTAACAATTTTATTTATTCTTTCAAAGAACCAACTCTTCACTTCATTAATTCTTTGTATTGTTTTCTTAGTCTCAGTTGTGTTAATCTCTACTCTGGTCTTTACAATTTCCTCCCTTCTTTGGACTTTGAGATTGACTTCTCATCTTTTTCTAGAAGTTTGAGGTGTAGTATCAGGTTGTTTATTTTTGTTCCTTCAGTTTTCCTGATGTGAGAATTCACCACAATAAATTTCCCCCTGAGGACTGCTTTCATTGTGTCCTGCAGGTTCTGGAAAGTTGTAGTTGCATTTCCATTTGTTCATAGATATTGTTTAACTTCTTCTTTAATTTCCTTTGTGACCCATTGGTTATTCAGGAGGCTATTACTTAATTTCCATGTGTTTATGGAGTCCTTGTGGTTTCTTTTGTCATTAATTTTCAATTTCATTGCACTATGGTCTGATAATATGAGTGAAAAAATTTTGATTCTTTTGCATTTATTTAAGCATGTTCTATAGGCTAGTATATGGTCTATTTTAGAGAATGTACTATGTGCACCTGAGAAGAATGTGTATTCTGATGTTGGATGGAATACTCTGTACATGTCTACTAAGTCCATTTGTTCACAAGTTTGATTCAGTCCTGTTGTTTCTTTGCTGATTTTTTATCTAGTTGATTTATCTCTTTGTGACAATGGGTGTTAAGTTTTCCTGTTATAATTGTGTTATTGCTTACTTGATTTTTCAGGTCTATTAACATTGGTCTTATATAGCTGGGTGCTCCTTTATTTGGTGTATATATATTTAAGATTGTTATCTCTTCCTCATGAAGTTTTCCCCTAACCAGGATGTTGTGACCTTTATCTCTTTTGATCACTCTTGGTTTGAAGCTCACATTATATGCAAACAGAGTAGCTACCCCTGCTTTTTTCTGTGTTGCTGTTGCATGAAGCAGTTTTCTATCTTTTGACTTTCATTGTAAGAATTTCCTTGTCAGTTAGATGTGCTTTTGTATACAGCATATGGTTGAATTTTGTTTTTTGATTCATTCTGCCAGTCTTCTTTTAATTGGTGAATTGAGGCCATTTACATTAATGGCTATAACTGATGTATATTGGCTTATTCCTATTATATTATCTTTTTGCTGTTGTTTCTTTACTTTTCCCCTCTGTTTAATTGTTTGCTCTGTTTGGTGTTTTTTTTTTCTGTTGGTGTTCCTGAAGTAGTTATTTTTATGTCTGTCTATAATATCTTTCAGTATTCTTTGCAGGGTTGGTTTGGTGGTCATGAAGTTCTTCAGTTGTTTTTTGTCATGGAAGTATCTTATTTCTCCATTAATTTTGAAAGATAATTTTGCATGGTACATCAATCTGAGTTGGAAGGTGTTTTCTCTTAGGACTTTAAATACTTCACTCCATTCTCTTCTTGACTTGGTTGTGTTGAGAAGTTTGCTGTGATTCTGACGGGCTTTCCTTTATAGATGATCTGTTTCTTTTCTCTAACAGCTTTTAATACTCTGTTCTTATGCTGAATTTCTGGGATGTTGATTATTACATGTCTTGGTGTAGATTTATTTTGGTTATTGCTAATTGGAGTTCTATATGCTTCACTTATCTGTATGTCAGTTTCTTTCCCCATGCTTGGGAAGTTTTCTGCTATTAGTTCTGTAAATAGTCCCCGTTTTTTTTTTTTTTTGTAAGTAGTCTTTTTATATCATTCATGTTGACTCCTTTTTCATTTACACCTATCAATTTATATACTTTTTCTTTGTATCATCTTGCTACTGTTGAAGTTCTATTTTCTTGTTTCTTGTTATTTTAAAAAGATCTTTCTTTCTGCTTGCTAGCTACAATCTTGTCTTCAAGGTCTGAAATTGTATCTTCACTTTCATTCAAGCAGTTTTGCCAGCTTTCGGTGGAATTTTTGATTTCCTGGGTGTCTCTTTGAATCTATTTCATGCATTATAATTCTTTCCTGTATTGCTTGTTCAAATTTTCCATCATTTTTCAATGCTCCTCTGTTTTTTTTTAAACTAGGTCTTCTTTAGATGTGCTCATCATTCATTTCATGTTTATCATTTCTTGTTTTACCTGAGAGATTATTTCTGATCTGATTCCCTTTACATCTAATAGAGTTGTTTCTTTATGTCAGTAGCTATCATTTCAGAAATTGCAGGTGTGTGACTTACACTTCTATGTCCATGTCTCCTGGACCTGTTTGGGATGGGGTAGAGATTTGAGACTGCATTTTGCTCCTTCATTTTGTCATTTTCCTGTATTCCTGTGGAGCAGCTGAATGCAAAGTCCCAGATGCTTGCTGACTTGGCATTGGCTGCCCATCCAGGAGGGGTCTCCCCGGCACACTGAAGCTCCCTGATCCCCAGCTGGTTGGGTTGCTGGGTGCACTGAGGCTCTCTGGTTAGGTGGAGTTCACTGGGTGGGCCTTTCCCAGGCCCTGCATGGTGCACCAAGACTCACCAGCTGGTTGGAGCTCACTGGGTGGGCCTTTCCCAGGCCCTGCATGGTGCACCAAGACTCATCAGCTGGTTGGGGCTCACTGGGTGGGCCTTTCCTGGGCCTTGTGTGGTGCATCAAGGCTCCTGGGCTTCAAAAACTTTCTTTAAATACAGATAATTTTTTTTTATTTTAAAGAGAAAAAAAATAAAGCAAAATCTCTCTTTTTTTTGGTACCAGGGATTGAACCCACAACTTCAGGCTTGCCAGGCAGGTGCTTATGCTGCTGAGCTAAATCCCTGGCCCAAAACAAAATTTCAAGACAAGAAAATAGGAGGATAAAAATGGTTAATATTGCATATTGTTACCTTTGAATTAGTTACTCAGAGTACAAGATATCGGCACTTAATTGTCTAAAAAATATTAGCAGAAAATTTTCTTTTCAATTAACTAAGAGAAATCAGTATTATAACTATCTTAACTATCATACATATGTTTCACTTTTCTCTTCTTTCTTTCCTTCATTGTCTCATTCCAGTTTCTCTTTCCTTTTGAAATTTCTTCCCAGTTTACAATATCTATTGTACAATTTGGATCTTATTTATTCTTTCAGTTTCTCACACTAGGGAGACAATACATTGTCTACACATGTGCATTTGGTTTATTTCTCTTATGATTATGGTCTCAAGTTGCATCAATTTACCTATAAAAGTCTCCAGTTTATCCTTCATTATGGTTGAGTAATACACCATTGTTTAAAAAGACTACATTTTTTTTATCCATTCCCCAGTTGATGGGCATTTGAGTTGTTTCCAAGATTTAGCTATTACTGATTGTGCTGCTATAAGCATGGGTGCACATATATCACTGTGGTATGTTTTCAGTTCTTCTGAGAAAATACACAGAAGGAGAATTGCTGTATTGAATTGGACTTCTAATCCTAGTTTTTTGAGGAATCTCCATACTGATTTCTACAGTGGTTGTACCAGTCTACACTCGTACCAACAGTGGAGAAAGGTTCCTTTCCCCCCACATCCCCTCCAGCATTTGTTATTGGTTGATTTCTTGATGATAGTCATTCTTTCTTGGGTAAGATGGAATCTCAGTATTGTTTTAATTTGTCTCTCTCAAATGATCAGTCATGTCAAACATTTTTTCTTATATTTTGATTACAGATAATTTTAAAAGAAATTTCTCAAAATGAAAAGACAAATTTACTTCCTTGCAAAGCAAAGTGGGTCCTGGAGCCCTTGATTGACATGGGAACATTGTTTACTTCTGAACAGTTGAGTAAGACATTGGTGTTCAGTGAGGTACATTTCTAACTTTGGAATGCAGTAGAACTTGTTTTTTCCTAGTGCTGAATCCATCTCCTAAATGATGCAAAGCTACTTGAGTTTTTCTCCCAAGCAAACCTTGGGAGAAAATTGTATGTGTGCTTGGTTGGAGGAAACCAGTTTTGTATCATTTCCTCCCATTGCACCCCAAGAAAAACCTCACTGTAGATTTCAATATGGTGTTTGAATTTGAATGAGGTATTCTTGTCTTTAGCATATTGGTGGGGATGGGATAAATGTGGTATAAATGAGGTCAAGGGGTCCGGCATCGTTTGACTGGCTATAATGGATGCAAACAAATTTCTTGTCATTCCAGAGACATGCATTACTTCCTTAACCCAGACAGTTTTTGTAATTTTAACAATTCAGCTAAAAAACATAATGAAACAAAATAAACATATACTTTTCAGAATCAGACAAAGGACTTCTTAGAGTGATGGTTCTCAAATTACAGTTTGTATGAGAATCCCTTGGAAGGCTTGTTTAAATACTGATTGCTGAGTGCTGCCCCTAGAGCTTCTCATTCAGTAGGACTGGAATGGAGCTTGAGAATATGCATTTCTTATGAGTTCATAGATGATTTTGATGCTTCTGGTCTGGAGGCCACACTTTGAAATTCATGATTTAGGGTTAACTTCCAAGTGAGTTTCAATTTTTTTCCACCAAGACAGATGGAGACGTTTATCTACATAAAGACCTGTATACAGATCTTTGCAACACCTTGATTCATAGTCCAAAAATATTGCAATTGTCCACAAACAAACAAACAAAATGATTGGCCATATTGTAGTCTGTTCATGCAATGGAATAGTACTCAATGATAAAAACACACAATCTTTTTTTGGTACACATGAAAACACAAACAAATCTTGAAATTATTTCCTGGAAAAAGCAACCATACAGAGTGACCCTGAGTGGTCAGAGAATCACCTTTGCTCAGTGGCACAAGCCAAAGCCCTGTGCAGTGAACCGTGCCAGTTGTGCAAGTTTGGCATCTTGCTTGGAATCTGGTTGGGACCCTCCCAGCATGCCCAATCAGCCAGGGACCTTCAGGTAGGTCCCTAGGGGCCTGATTGGGCCCGGCCCAGTGACCCTAAATGTCCAGAGAACCACCTGCGCTCAGTGGTGTGAGCTGAAGACTGGCGCAGTGAATCATATCCAGCCATGCAAGCTCGGCACCTTGCTTGGAACCTGGTAAGGACCCATCCAGCACACCCAATCATCTTGGGGAATATAGGAAAACGACAAAACACAAGAGCAAAATGCAATTTCAAACCTCCAGCCCATCCCAACCAAGCCTAGGAGACATAGACATAGAAGGAAATGAGAGTCATATACCCGAAACTACTGAAATGATAGCAACTGAAGTAAAGAAACAACTCCATGAAGTTGTAAAAGAATTCAGATCAGAAATAATCTCCCAGGTAAAAGAAGAAATGATAAACATAATAAAAGAAATGCTGAACACATCTAAAGAAGACATAGTTTAAAAAATTGAGGAGAAATGCAAAAAGGTAGAAACTTTGAATGAACAATACAAGAAAGACACTGAATGTGTGAAACAGATTCAAAGAGATATCCAGGAAATCAAAAACTCCTTCAAAAACTGATAAAACCACCTCAATGAATGCGAAGATAGACTTTCAGACCTTGAAGACAAGATTGTAACTAGTGAACAGGAAAGGAAAGATCTTTTAAAAGTAACAAGGAATCAGGAAGTAACAATTCAACAGTTGCAAGATGATGCAAAGGAAAACAATATAATATTGATAGGTGTAAATGAAAAAGAAGGTGACAACACAAATGATATCAAAAGAATATTTACAGAAATAATAGCTGAAAATTTCCCAAACATGGGAAAGGAAACTAACATACAGATAAGTGAAGCATATACCACTACAATTAGCCATAACCAAAATAAAACTACATCCAGCCATATAATAATCAACATCCCAGAAATTCAACACAAGAACAAAATATTAAAAGTTGTTAGAGAAAAGAGATCATATATAGGGGAAAGCCCATCACAGCAGACTTCTCAAAACAAACAGTGAAATCAAGAAGAGCATGGAGTGAGGTATTTCAAATCCTAAAGGAAAATGACTTCCAACCCAGAATGATGTACCCTGCAAAACTGTCCTTCCAAATTAATGGAGAAATAAGATACTTCCATGACAAAGAACAGCTGAAGAACTTTATGACCACCAAATCAACCTTCCAAAGAATACTGAAAGATATTCTAGATAGACATAAAAATAACTACAACTTTAGGAACACCAACAGAAAAAAAAACACTAGCCAAGGCAAACAATTAAACAGAGGGGAAAAGTAAAGCACCAAAAGCAGAACCATAACACACACACAAAAATAAGCCAGTATGTACCAATTATAACCATTAATGTAAATGGCCTCAATTCACCAATTAAAAGACGCAGACTGGCAGAATGGATCAAGAAGCAGCATTCAGCCATATGCTGTATACGAGAAACCCATCTCTAGGAAATTCATATACTGAAAGCTAAAGTTTGGAAAACAATACATCATGCAACAGGGCTCCCCACCCCACCAAAAAAAGCAGGGGTAGCTATTCTGTTTGCACACAATATAAACTTCAAACCAGGAATAATCAAAAGAGATAAAGAAGGTCACCACATCCTGGTTAGGGGAAAATTTCATGAGAAAGTGATAACAATCTTAAATATATATGGACCCAATATGGGAGCACCCAAATATACAAAACACATATTAATAGACATGAAAAATCAAACAAGCAATAACACAATTATAACAGGAGACCTTAACATCCCATTAACACAAAGAGACAGATCAACTAGACAGAATATCAGCAAAGAAAGAGCAGAACTCAATCAAACTTGTGAACACATGGACTTAGTAGATGTGTATAGAGTGTTCCACCCAACAACATCAGAATACACATTCTTCTCAGCTGCACATAGTACATTCTCTAAAAAATGTCATAGACTAGCCCATAGAGCATGCTTAAATAAATGCAAAAGGACTGAAATTATTCCTTGCATATTATCTGCTCTTAGTGCAATGAAACTAGAAATTAATGACAAAAGAAACTGCAAAAACTCCATAAACACATGGAAATTAAATCATACACTCCTGAGCAATACATGGGTAACAGAGAAAATTAAAGAAGAAATTAAACAATATCTACAAGCAAATGAAAATACAAATATAACTTACCAAAACCTGTGGGATACAATGAAAGCAGTCCTCGGAGGGAAGTTTTTTGTGGTGAATCCCCACATCAGGAGAAGGGAATGAACACAAATAAACTACCTCATGCTACACCTCAAACATCTAGAAAAAGAAGTGCAAATCAAACCCAGAGCCAAAAGAAGGGATGAAATTATAAAGATCAGAGCAGAAATTAACACAATAGACACTAAGAAAAAAATACAAAGAATTAATGAATCAAAGAGTTGGTTCTTTGAGAGAATAAATAAAAGTGATAAGCTTCTAGCCAATCTTATTTAAAAAAGGAAAGAAAAAACTCAAATTCATTCAGTAAGGAATGAAAAGGGCAAAATCACTAAAGATCCTGAGGAAATACAGATCATCAATACCTACTTCAAAACCTTTACTCTCATAGGTTTGGTAGCACAGAAGAAATGGGCAGATTCCTAGAAACATATGAATTACCAAAGCTGGATCAAGAAGATGTAAAACTCCTGAATAACTCAACTTCAATTAATGAAATTGACAATATAATTAGAACCTTACCAACAAAGAAAAGCCCAGGTCCTGATGGATCCACCACTGAATTCTATAAGAAATTCAAGGAAGACTTAACCCCAACACTCCTCAAAATCTTCAAGGAAATGGAAAAGAAAGCAATTCTGCCTAACTTATTCCTGGAAACAAGTATTACTCTCATACCAAAATCGGAGAAAGACCCAAACAAAAAAGAAAACTACAGGCCAATCTCCCCAATGAGCATAGATGCAAAAATCCTCAATAAAATACTGGCACACAGAATGCAACAAATCATCAAGAAGATTATACACCACAACCAAGTGGGATTCATCCTAGGAATGCAGGGATGGTTCAAAGTATGCAAATCAATAAATGTAATACACCATTATCAATGAAGCCAAAGATAAGAATCACAAGATCATTTCAATAGATGCAGAAAAAGCTTTTGATAAAGTCCAACACTCATTCATGATAAGAACCTCATGGAAAATTGGAATAGGTGGTCTTTACCTCAATCTGATAAAAGCCTTCTATGACAAATCAACAGCCAGCATCATATTAAATGGACAAAAACTGAAAGCTTTTACTCTAAAATCAGGAACAAGACAAGGATGTCCATTATCACCTCTTCTATTCCATATAGTGCTGAAAATATTACCCAGAGCAATTAGACAAGAGAGAGAAACAAAAGGAATAAGGATAGGAAAGGAAGAAGTTAAACTAGCATTATTTACAGATGGTATGATACTCTACATAGAAGAACCCCAAAAATCCATTGAAAAACTTCTAGGTGTAATAACCAAATTCACCAATGTTGCTGGATTCAAGGTCAACACTCAAAACTCAACAGCATTCTTGTACACAATCAGCAAACTCACTGAGAGAGAAGTAAGAGAAACCACACTCCTCACTATAGCATCCAAAAGAATGAAATACTTAGGAATCAATCTAACAAAGGAAGTGAAAGATCTATTCAGTAAAAATTTCAGTACTCTGAAAAAAGAAATTGAAGAAGATTTCAGAAAATAGAAAGACATTCCTTGTTCACGGATAGGAAAAACAAACTGTTAAAATGGCTATTTTCTCAAAATTTTATTACAGATTTAATGCAATTGGAATCAAAATACCATTAACATACTTCACAGATCTAGAGAAATCCTTCCTAAAATTCATCTGGAACCAAAAGAGACCTGGAATAGTAAAGGCAATTCTGGGCACCAAAGACAAGGCAGGAGTCATCACAATCCCTGACTTAAAGTTATACTAGAAAACTACTGTCATAAAATCACCATGGCACTGGAATAAAAATAGGCCTGAAGATCAATGGAATAGATTAGAAGATACAACCACAGCAAGAAACACACTTAGCAACCTTATCTTTGACAAAGGGGCCAAACATGTTCACTGGAAGTAAGATAGTGTCTTTAATAAGTGGTACTGGAAAAACTGGCTTTCCATATTCTGAAAACTAAAACTAGACCCATGCCTATCCCCATGCACTAAACTAGAGTCAAAGTGGATCAAAGATCTAAATATCAAAACAGAGACACTAAATCTGCTGGAAGACAGAGTAGGTAGAAATCTTGAAGACATAGAGTTAGAGAATTCATGAACAAAAATCAAACTTCACGGGAAATGCTTCTCAGAATCAATAACTGGGACCTTGTCTTATTAAAAAGTTTTTGCATGTCAAAGGAAATCTCCAAAAGAGTGAAAAGAAAACCCACAAATTGGGAAGAAAATCTTAGTTAACTGTCCCTCAGACAAAGGACTTCTATCTAGAACATATGAAGAATTAAAAAAAAATCAGGCCCCCAAAATTCAAAGACCCAGTCCAAAAATGGGCATCTGATGTGAATCCACAGTTCTCAGCTGAAGAAATACAAATGGCAAATAAATACATGAAAAAAAGTTCAACATCATTTGTCATTAGGGAAATGCAAATTAAAACAACACTGAGATTCCATCTCACTCCAGAAAGAAGGGCCAGGATCAAGAAAATCACCAATAACAAATGCTGGTAAGGCTGTGGGGAAAAAGGAACTCTCCTGCGCTTTTGGTGGAAGTATAGACTGGTGAAACCACTGTGGAAATCAGTCTGGGGATTCATCAAAAAGCTGGGATTAGAAGTCCCATTTACCCAGTTATTCCAATTCTAGGTATATTCCCAGAAGAATTGAAAACATCATACCACAGTGACATATGTACACCCATGTTCATAGCAGCACAATTTGCAATAGTCAAATGTTGGAAACAACCTAAATGCCCATCAGCTGAGGAATGGATAAAAAAGAGGTGGTATTTGTATACAATGGAGTACTACTCAACTACAAAGAAGGATCACATTGAGGCTTTTATAGGTAAATGGATGCAACTTGAGACCATACTCACAAGTGAAATAAATCAAACTTACATGTGTAAATACTGTATTGTCTCCCTATTGTAATAAACTAAAAGAGTAAATAAGATGCAAAATCTTCAGTAAATATTGTTAAAGGGTAGCAAACTGCCCAAAGAGGAAAAAATAACTCAGATAAGGAAGAGGAGAAAAGATGCAAAAGAAAAAAGATATAAATTTGTACATATACAGTTAAGATAGCTAAGATGATATTTTTACTAATTGTATTATTTCTTGGAACAAAACAGCTAACATTCATAGAATTAGATCAGTTTTGTATGTTTATATGTAGTAATCTGAGTAACTCTTTTGAAGATAACTATGCAAAATAATGACCTTAGTTATGTTTGGACCGCCTTGTTTTGCACGCCTATATTGTTATATTGTTACTGTTTTGGGGCCTTTGTTATTGTTATTTAGTAGTCTTTTTTGTTTCTTGTTTTTCTTGTAATTTGTTATGTTTTTTTTCCTCTAATACAGAAAGGATAGGTGTACATGTATAGGCTTATACATGCCTACAACTCCTAAAGGGTATAGAAAAATTGATTTAATTACGTGTGATGGTATGCACAGCTACTTTGAAGAAAATCAGACATTATGGCAGCCAATGTTGATTTCCTATCATCTTGTTGTGAAGTCCAATAATGCTTTTATTCTTTGTTTTGATGGGTTTTAGTCTGTTTTGTATTGTTTGATTTCAATATATGTGAAAGTGTGTACAGCTATTTTGAAGAGAACAAGAGACATTATGGTAGTTATTGTTGATTTTCCTATTGTCTGGTTTTGAAGGCCTGTAATGTTTTCACTCTTTTGTTTTTATCGGTTTTATACTATTTTGTTTTGATTGAATTCATTGTGCATGAAGATATGGACAACTATTTCAAAGAGAACAGAGACATTATGGTAGCCACTGTTGATTTCCTGTTGTCTTGTTTTGAAGTCCTGTGTTGCTTGCTTTGTTTTGCTCTGATCTGCTTTGTTCTGTTTTGTTTTGTTTTATCTCTTTAAAGCAAAAAAAAAAAAAAAGAAACCATACAAAAGGCAACATGGTGTGTGATTTCACTTATATGAAACTTCAAAAGAGGACAAATCTCTAATCTGTAGTAAAAAAAGTAAATTATTTTTGCTAATGGTCAAAGTTTAGATACTGACAAAGAAGAAGTAATGAAAACTTTCTACATCTTAACTGTAGTGGTTGCTACATGAAGTTTTCTTTTGATCAAACTCTTTGAACACAAACTTGGAATGGAATATATGTATAACTGGCAGCTATATAAAATTTTTATTTCTTTGCAATGTTCTGCTTAAGCGAAAACATCACAAGAGTTTTAGTGCATTGTCCATATTTTTAAAATGGAATAAAATGTTTAATTCTCACTTCTACCAGTTTCTGAATTTCCTATTCAATTCTAAGTCATTAATAGTTCAGTACAAGAAGCAAGGAGATTCACCTGATTTAACTTCAAATGTATTATAAATGTGCAAAGGACTTTTCCCTCTACATACCTGTAGCTCTGGGTATACAGAAGGCTGAGGCAGCAGAATTATAAGTTTAACAATAGCCTGGGTAACTTAGTGAGACCCTGTCTCAAAATTAGCTCAGCATGCATCAGGCCTTGATTTCAATCCTCTGTGTGTTCATCTTCATATATACTTATGTTTTCAATCCATTTTTGCATTATTACAAAAAAAGTTCCCAGTAATTATTAGAAAAATTGACTAACTAAAGAACAGATCTTTTAAAGTTTTTTTCCTATTTAATTATTTACATTATTACATGTTTATGATCTATATTCATAGTGGTTGGTACATATACATAGCACATCTTAATCCTTTTTATTCTTTTACCCTTCCTTCCTTACCCTTTCCCTCTACCTACATCTTTACTAAAATATTAACAAAATATATCCCACAAATATAAAATTAGATGAAATAAGATGCTAGCAGAATCAAAACATCAACAGAAGTTTGAAAGATACAAGGTATATGGACAAGTGCCAAATGACATAACGGAATGGAAAAAACTGAGACAGAAGTGTTTACAGAGAAGGAATTCAATAAGCATCAGATCTGATGTAGTCAGAGCATTCCTCTGTTATTACAAATAGAAAAGTGGAATGAAAGCAAAGGACTGGCTGAAAAGCTACATAAAAAAACAACAGTAAGACCTATCAGATTTCAAAAATTATCAGTAAAAGTCAGGCAATGATTTCTCTTCAAAAATTCTGAGAAATAAGGTTCTAGGGGAAATACAAGATCCAAAGAACAGGGAATACAAAAAAAGAGACAGTTAAGGAAGGGAATTCCCAGAATAACAAGGAAAAGCAGGTAAAGCAGACCAAACTGAAATAGGAAATAGAAGCTTCAGCAGTGACAGTTCCAAGAAACAAACAAATGAACAATCTAAAATTTGGTCATTTACCTGGTGTGTGAACTTACTGAGGAGTTTTGGAGTTCTGATGGAACACAGAAACACACTGATAACAGCTATGTGAACAAAAGACTCAGAAAAAGTGCAAACATTAAATCTAGGAAAGGCAACAAGTGAAAGACATTCAAAGAAATGTAATCAGCAGAACTATATGAATGTGTGTGTGTGTTTGTACTATACAGAAATTATCTACAATGTAGAACTGCTATGAATATTTACCTAGTTATAGTCATATCAACACTGGCTAATGTGTTTAATTAAGAAGTGTAATATAACCTTCTTCAGAATGAAAAGAGGGAAGTATGCCTTTGGTGAGTGGTAGAATAGAGTTAAATCTATAACTTCCATATCAAGAGTAATATCTAAAAGTCACCAATTAAATAAGAAATACTACAGGCACATCAAAGAAAAATATTACAGGGAAAAGAAAGTAGTTAAAATAACAGCTAGTCATTGCCTCAGTGGAGAATTTTCAATGTAGTATTATAGGAATAATCGACTTTAACAAAGGGTATGCTTTAAATTTTATAAGAAAAAAATTAGAAAAGACCCATTATAAGCCATATAATATATAAAATATGTTAACATATTACATTTTATCTGAAATAAGATGGCAAATATAGCATATATCCCATACAATGATCATATTTATGTGTAAAACAAGTACTCATACGCACATCAAGGATCAGAATAAAAACTCATAATATTGGATTTTAATGGTTTTTCAAAAAAGGCTATTACTTGCTGAAAAATATTAACTAAAATTAACCCCATAAAAAAGACAACCAGATTTAAAATATCTCTTAGTGATATCTCTTTACCACCTATGAGTGTTTTTGCCAAATACTGAATTTAAATCTAGTCAGGCCTTTGTGTGTAACTATCAGCTTATGGAAAACATAAAAGCCAATGAACTTGACCACAGGGTATGCTTTTTTAAAATAAATGTAAAAACGAGAAAAAATGAAAACCACAGATTCAAATTAATAAGAGATATCACATCCAAAATGCTATATATTCTGTATTTTAAAAAACCATCACTATATTTGTGAGCAAATGAGGCAATTAAGTGTAATGGTATTGCAGTAAGTTTTAAAAAGACTTATCTTTTAACAATATATTCTCAAATAATTTCAGATGAAATGGTATGGTTTCTGAGATGTGTCCTAAAATAATCAGAAAATATTTTTCTCCCTGACAATGACTGACTTCTTTTTAGCTGAACTTCTGTTTCTTCTGCTTTTTATTATCTTAACAACTTTTCTCAGTGTCAGACAATGATGACCCATTTTGTAAGTCGTTGGCAATTCTCTTTGAATTTAAACTTCTTTCTCTCAATTTTATTCTTTTCAGTCTCCTATCAGAAGAGTTGCAACCATCTATTATGGAATGTTTCTCAGTATCAGACTATGAGCAATCTTGTCTCTTCCTTGAACTTTTTTCAGGCAAGCTGCTCCTTTTCTTTTCTCTCAGGAGTTTCATTTTTTTCACCAAGGTTCACAGAAATGGAAGAATGCTCCCCCTCTTCCTTCTGGGTTTGGCCCTCTTTTGAGATTTTTAGTGAATTTAGGACTAAAGTCTTTTCTAACCAAGATGTAGGCATGACTGAGGTACATCACAATGATAAGGAATAGAAAGATCCAACTCCACTAACTTTTAGGGCCCAGTTGCTTAATTCTGGTTCCCTTTGGATATACAAAAACCAGACTACTTTCTTAAAATTTCTTTTATTTTTCAAATAAATAAAATTGTATACATTTATGGTGTATAACAAGGTATTTTATATATGTGTACATTATAGAATGACTAAATCAAGCCAGTTAACATATTCACTATACTTATTTTATGCACAGTGAGAACTTTTAAAATTGACTCAGATTTTTTACACACATAATTTATTACTATTGACTATAATCAGAATATTATGTAGTAAAGTCTTCAACTTTTTGTACCTGGCCAACTGAAATCTTGCATACTTTGACAAATCTCTCTCTCTAGTTCCTTTCTTTCCTAGTCCCTCATAACCAACCATTCTACACTCTGCTTCCATGAATTTGACTTTTTTGGATTCCACGTGTAAGTGGATCATTTGGCATTTGAATTTCTTCAGCAAGTCTTGACAGTTAGCCTGACTTTTATGTTTGGTACTCATTTTGTGTTCTCTATATAGTATATTCTGGTCCTGAAATTCAGTCTCATGGGTGGAAATATTTTTTGCAAGTGGCAATGGAGCTGAGAGGAGAAAGCATTAGCATTTATTGGGCATCTTTTATGGGTCTGCCCTTTAAGCAGTATCAAATAACCTCAGCTCATCTTTACAATAATTCTGTGAAGTCTGTACTGTACATGGAGGAAACTGAGGTTCAAAGAGATTCAAAGATTTTAGCAATCATGGCCTACAAGGGCTTGGTAGTCCCTCTTCCCTGGGGTGGAGGATCTCAGGCAGCCTTCTAACAGGTAGTATATCTCTTCTCCATTTCAAAAGACCCTGAAATGGCAGTGGAATGTGAACAAGCAAGGAGACCAGCAGATACTGAGCACTGGTTTATCTATATTAATGAATGTTATATGAATAAATTTATTCATCTTTTAATATTATTGGTGTATGTTTGTACTATATAATAATTGCATGCATTTTTGGCAATATACATATTCATATCTTGTAGTGTATTTTAATAATATTCAATCCTATTTCCCACCCTTTTTTCTCCTTCCCCCATTCCTCTTCCTCTTCTCTAAAAGGTCTACAGCCCTGTTACCTGCCATCACTCCTTCATTTTGCTCCTTAATTTATTCATATTTTGGATTTCTTATGTGTCTATCAACTTTTTAAAATCAGCTAGCCAGGCATTCTTGTTTCTATTTTCAGATGAAAAATGAAGGTGCAGGGAAATTGATTGCATTGCTCCAGGGGAGTCTGTATATAAAACCTGTACTGCTAGTGATGGTCTAGGTGGGCATCTCCTTCTGACCCAACAGAGGATGAAATCTATTTTTTTTGAGACAGGGTCTTGCTATGCAGTTCAGGCTGGCCTTGAGCTCACTTTGTAGCCCAGGCTAGTCTCAAACTCACAATAATCCTCCTGCCTCAGCCTCCTGAGTGCTGGGATTACAGGCATGCACCACCATGCCCAGCCTTGGAATCTATCTTTTTTGTCAAAGCAGTCTACTCTTCCATAAAGTGTTTTCCTAGGCTCTTGGTATGTAAACAATGATGTTTTATGGTTTATATTTCACCCACAGCGTGAGGAAACGAATGAACCTGCACTCCAAAATCATACTCAAAGACCAAATCATCAATCTGCACACCAGTATTTTAGATTGGCAAAATACAAATCAGAGTGCTGGAGCTTTGCACCTATTTTCTGATATATCATAGTCTGGAAATCAAGGTGCCTCAGTCTTTTAAAAAATTTTGTTAGTATATATTTGGTATACACAATTATCACATTCATCATAGGAAATTCGTACCTAAGCATAATATGTCTTAGTTCTTCTTTTACTCCCATTCCTTTCCCCTCCCTTCATTTCTTCCCCTCTCCATTTATGAAAGCTTTGTTTCCACTTTTTTGCTTTCTTTTTTTAAAAATTTATTTAAGAGAAAAAAAAGACACATATAACAAAGACAAAAGCAAAAGAGACAAACAAATGACTAGAGTAAATGCACAACAGTAACATTACAGGTTTACAAAACAGGATGATAGAAACTTGACAATAGTTGCAATATTGTGTATCATTATCTTCAAAATGGTTGTTTATATTAACAGATATAGACATGTAAAATTGATCTAATCATATGAGTATTAATTGTTCTTTCTCAACAATGAATACATTCAGCAGTGTGTTTGTTTTAGTTATCTTACATATACATATATACAGATTTATATCTTTTCCTTTTCCCTTCCCTCTTTCCCCCTTTTCCCTTCCCAATTACTTTTGCTCTTCGAGCTGTTTTTTACCCTTACATAGTATTTATTATAGATTTTGAATCATATATACTTTTTCCATTGCTTATACTAGGGAGACAATACGGTATTTACACATATGGATTTGATTTATCTCACTAATGAGTATGGTCTCAAGTCGTGTCCATTTACTTATAAAAGTCTCAATGCAATCTTTCTTAATAGCTGAGTAGTACTCCATTGTATAAAAATACCACATCTTTTTTATTCATTCTTTGATTGATGGGCACTTGGGTTGTTTCCAAGATCTGGCTATTACAAATTGGGTTGCCATAAACATGGGTACACAGATATCACTGTGGTATGATGTTTTCAATTCTGGGAAAATGCCCAGAAGTGGGATAGCTGGGTTGAATGGAATCCTAGCTTCTTGAGGAAACTCCACACTGACTTCCACAGTGGTTGCACCAGTCTACACTCCCACCAACAGTGGAGAAGAATTCCTTTTTCCCCACAGCCCCTCCAGCATTTGTTGTTGCTTGATTTTTTAAACTTGGCCATTCTTTCTGGAGTGAGATGAAATCTCAGTGTTGTTTTAATTTGCATTTTCCAAATGACCATTGATGTTGAACATTTTTTCATATATATATATATATATTTTTTAAATTTTATTTATTTATTTTTTTGTGGCACTGGGGATCGAACTCACAGCTTTGCACCTGCCAGACAGGTGCTTACGCCACTGAGCCAAACTCCCAGCCCTAGTTTTTCAAGGCAGGGTCGCAATATGTAGCTCAGGCCAGCCTTGCGCTCGCATTGTAGCCCAAGCGGACTTCGAACTCACAACGCTCCTCCTACCTCAGCCTCCCGAGAGCTGGGATTAAAACTGTGTGCCACCATGCCCGGCTTCATTTTTTCATATATTTATTTGCCGTTTGTATTTCTTTCTCTGAGAAGTGTGTACTCATCTCAGATGCCCATTTTTGGATTGGGTCCTTGAATTTTAGGGACCTGATTTCTTTTTAAGTCTTTATACATTTTAGATAGAAGTCCTTTGTCTGATGGACAAGTGGCTAAGATATTTTCCCAATTTGTGGGTTTTCTTTTCACTCTGTTGGAGATTTCCTTTGACATGCAAAAACTTTTTAGTAAGATGAGATCCCAGTTGTTGATTCTGGAAAGTGTTTCCTGTGCAATTTGGTTTTTGTTCATGAACTTCCTGCCTACTCCTATGTCATCAAGATTTTTACCTACTCTGTCTTCTAGTAAGTTTAGTGTCTCTGTTTTAATATTCAGATCTCTGATCCATTTTGGCTTTATTTTAGTGCGTGGTGATAGGCATGGATCTAGTTTTAGTTTATGGCATATAGAAAGCCAGTTTTTCCAGCACCATTTGTTAAAGAGGCTATCTTTCTTCCAATGTACATGTTTGGCCCCTTTGTCAAAGATGAGGTGACTGAGTGAATTTGTAGTTGTGGCTGTATCTTCTGATCTATTCCATTGATCTTCAGGTCTATTTGATTCCAATACCATGCTGATTTTATCACACTAGCTTTGTAGTATAGCTTCAAGTTGGGGATTGTGATGCCTTCTGCCTTACATTTTTTGCCCAGAATTGCCTTTGCTATTCAAGGTCTTTTCTGGTTCCAGATGAAATTGAGGAATGCTTTCTCTAGTTCTGTGAGGTAGGCAAATGGTATTTTGATTGGAATTGCATTAAATCTGTATAATAATTTTAGGAAAATGGCCATTTTCACGATGCTTGCTCTTCCTATCCATGAACAGGGAATCTTTCCATTTTCTGTGATATTCTTCGATTTCCTTCTTTAGAGTAATGTAATTTTCACTGTATAGATCTTTTACTTCCTTTGTTAGATTGATTCCTAAGTATTTCATCTTTTTGAATGTTATAGTGAAGGGTGTGGTTTCCCTTGTTCCTTTCTCAGTGACTTTGTGGTTTGTGTACAGGAATGCTATTGATTTTTGAGTGTTCACCTTGTATCCAGCAACCTCACTGAATATGGTTATTACTTGTAGAAGTCTTCTAATGGATCTTTGGGGGTCTTCTATGTAGAGTATCATATCGTCTGTAAATAATGATAATTTCACTTCTTCCTTTCCTGTCTTTATTCCCTTTATTTCTTTTTCTTGTCTAATTGCTCTGGCTAATATTTCCAGAACTATATTGAATAGGAGTAGTGATAATGGACATCCTTGTCTTGTTTCTGATTTTAGGTTGAAAGTTTTCAGTTTTTGTCCATTTAGTAAGATGTTGGCTTTTGGTTATGATATATGACTTTTTTCAGGTTGAGGTAGAGACTATCTAGTCCAATTTTCTGTATGGTTTCTATCATGAATGGGTGTTGGATTTTGTCAAAGCCTTTTCGGCATCTATTGAGATGATCATGTAGTTCTTGTCCTTGGCCCTGTTGATATGGTGTATTACATTTATTGATTTGCTTATGCTGAATCATCCCTGCATTCCTGGGATGAATCCCACTTGATCATGGTGTATAATCTTTCTGATAACTTGCTGTATTCTATTTGTCAGTATTTCAGGGAGATTGGCCTGTAATTTTCTTTTTTGGTTGGGTTTTTCTCTGGTTTTGATATTAGGGTAATACTTTCTTCCAGGAACAAATTAGGGAGACTTACTTCCCTTTCAATTTCCTTGAAGAGTTTGAGGAGTGTTGGCATTAAGTCTTCCCTAAATTTCTTGTAGAATTCAGCAGTGAATCCATCAGGGCGCGCGGTTTATTTTGTTGGTAAGGTCCTAATTACATTTTCAATTTCATTAACTGAAATCGGGTTATTCAGCAGCTTTACATCTTCTTGATTCAGCTTTGGTAATTCATAGGTTTCTAGGAATCTGTCCATTTCTTCTGTGTTATCCAATCTAAGGGAGTCACAGTTTTCAAAGTAGGTGTTGATGATCTTCTGTATTTCCACAGGGTCTGTAGTGATTTTACCTTTTTCATTTCTTATTGCATGAATCTGAGTTTTTTCTTTCCTCTTCTTGATAAGGTTGGCTAGGGGTTTATCAATTTTATTTACTCTTTCAAAGAACTAACTCTTCGATTCGTTAATTCTTTGTATTTTTTTTCAGTTTTAATTGCATTAATTTCTGCTCTAATCTTAATAATTTCCTCCCTTCTTTGGGCTTTGGACTTGACTTGTTCTTCTTTTTCTAGAAGTTTGAGTTGCAGCATTAGGTTGTTTATGTGTGTTCTTTCCATTTTCCTGTTGTGAGAGCTTAGTGCTATAAATTTCCCTCTGAGGACTGCTTTCATTGTAGCCCACAGGTTTCGGTAATTTGTATTTGCATTTTAATTCACTTGTAGATATTGTTTAATTTCTTCTTTAACTTCTTCTGTGACCCATTGGTTGTTTAGGAGGGTATTATTTAATTTCCATGTGTTTATACAGTTATTGTAGGCTTTTTTGTCATTCATTTCCAATTTTACTGTGCTATGGTCAGATAATATGCATGGAATTATTTCAGTTCCTTTGCATTTACTTAAGCATGTTTTGTGGACCAGTATATGATCTATTTTAGATAATGACCCATGTGCAGCTGAGAAGAATGTGTATTCTGATGTTGATGTGTGGAGCACTCAGTACACATCTACTAGGTCCATTTGTTCACAAGTTTGATTCAGTTGTGTTATTTCTTTGCAGATGTTTTGTTTGATTGATCTGTCTCTCTGTGACAGTGGGGTGTTAAGGTCCCCCGTTACAACTGTATTATTGTTTATTTGGTTTTTCATGTCTATTAAGAATTGTCTTATATAGTTGGGTGCTCCTGTATTTGGTGCATATATATTTATGATTGTAATCTCTTCCTCTTGAAGTTTTCTCCTAACAAGTATGTAGTGACCTTCATCTCTTTTGATCATTTTCGGTTTGAAGTTCATATTGTCTGCAAACATAACAGCTATCCCTGCTTTTTTCTGGGTTCCTGTTGCATGGAGTATTGTTTTCTAGCCTTTGATTTTTAGTCTGTGAATTTTCTTGTGAGTGAAATGTGTTTCTTGTACACAGCATATTGTTGGATTTTGTTTCTTAACCCACTCTGCTAGTCTATTTCCTTTTCTTGGTGAGTTGAGACCATTTACATTGATTGATATAACTGATATGTGCTGGCTCATCCCTGTCATGATATCTTTCTGTTGTTAGTTTTCTACGTTTTCTGTTTAATTATTTGCCCTGCTTAGTGGTTTCCTTTTGCTGTTATTCTTGAGATTGTGGCTATGTTTTTCTCTTTCTAGAGTGTCTTTCAGTACTCTTTGTAGTGTTGGTGTGGTGGCCATAAATTTGTTCAGTTCTTCTTTGTCATGAAAGTATCTTACCTCTCCATCAATTTTTAAGGGTAGTGTTGCAGGGTACATCAAGCTGGGTTGAAAGTTGTTTTCTTTCAGGATTTGAAATACTTCACTGGAAGCTCTCCTTGACTTAAAGGTTTGTGTTGAGAAGTCTGCCGCGATTCTGATAGACTTTTCTTCATAGGTGATCTGTTTCTTTTCTCTGACAGCTTTTAGTATTTTGTTCTTGTGCTGTATTTCTGATACCCTTATTATTATATGTCTGGGTGAAGATTTATTTTGGTTATGCTTAATTGGGGTTCTGTGTGCCTCAGTTACCTGTATTTCAGATTCTCTTCCCATGTTTGGAAAGTTTTCTGCTATTATTTCTGTGAATAGTCTTCGCAGGTCATTAGTATTAACCCCTGCTTTTTCATTTATGCTTATTAATCTTTCGTTATTTCTCTTGGCATCGTCTTGCAGCTGTTGAATTGTTGTTTCTTGTTATTTTTAAGAGATCTTTTCTTTCATGGCCATGATCTCCTATGCAGTCTTCAAGATCTGAGATTCTATCTTCAGCTTCCTTCAAGTGGTTTTTCAAACTTTCCATGGAATTTTTCATTTCCTACATTTCCCTTTGCATCTGTTTCATGTATTCTGTTTGTGTCTTATATTGTTCATTCAAAGTTCGATCATTTTCTTAAGTTCTTCTATTTTTTATCTTGCTCTTCTTTAAATACACCCAACATTTCTTTAATAATGATTCTCATTTCAAATTTTTAGGTAAGATAATATTTCTGATTTGAGTTTCTCTATAGCTTGATTGAGCTGTTTGTTTACTGCATTTGCTACCATTTCAGAAAGTTCAGTTGTGTGAGTCCCAGTATCTTCCATTTCAGTGTCTCTTGGGCTTGTTCTTGGTGGGCTGGGGATTGAGACTGCCTCTTGGTCTTTCGTTTTGTCATTTTCTTCTAGAACCTGTGTGGCTCTGTGTCCTGCAAGGCTGACTGGGTGTTCCCCTAGTGGGTCATGCTGAGTTGTGGGAGCCAGTAGAGCTGTATCTTGTGTGCAGCTAGTGAGGGTGCACTCCCAGAGTGTGCAGGTATAGCCTCTGCCTTACCGGGTGGGAGCCAAGGCATCTCGGTCCCCGGCAGCTAGGCATAGCGTACCCCAGAGTGTGGCGCCACCCGGACCCTGAGTCTGGCTGCAAGGAGTTCAGAGCTTCTGGTGTGCCAGGCAAGCCTGGGCAAGTCCCAGGCCTACAGTGCCGGGGCCTTGCTCCTGGCTAGGTGGGCCCATGAGCTCTAGGATATTGTGCACAGGCTGCTCTACTGAAGAATGGAGCTCGCTCACGCCCTGTGCTCTGGTGGGAAGAGTCCAAGCTCTTCAAGGCCCTGCAGCTATGCAGGTCAGTCCCTGATGAGCAGCTCTGGGGTTCTGGGCTGGGTTGGACTCAGTACCTCTGTGTCCTGCGAGGCTGGTCGGGTGTTCCCCTGGTGGGTCACACTGGGTCACAGGACCAGGTAGAGCTGGATCCTGTGGGCAGCTAGTAAGGGTGACCTCCCGGAGCGTGCAGGTGGAGCCTCCACCCTATTGGGTGGGGGCTGAGGCCTCCCGGTCCCAGGCAGCTAGGCAGAGCATACCCCGGAGTGTGGCACCACTCAGACTCTGAGTCTGGTTGCAAGGAGTTCAGAGCTTCTGGTGTGCCAGGCAAGCCTGGGCGAGTCCCAGGCCTACAGTGCCCGGGCCTTGCTCCTGGCTGGGCAGGCCCATGAGCTCTCCATTTTTTCCCTTTCATTCTCTCTTTTAAAATTCATCTTCCCTTTCTTCCTTTCCCCTTCCTCCCTCCCTTATTCCCCTTCTCATTTGAGTATGTTCTTTCTGCTTCTCAGTATCTATCCTCTGTTTTTTTCCTTATTTATTCTTTGAGTTTCTCCCAAGAGAAACAAAGTGACATTTAAACTTGTGTGTCTCATTTATTTCACTTAACATTATGGTCTGAAGGTGCATCCTAAAAATTACTCAAGTTTGTCCCCCTTTGTGGCAAGTTTATCCTTTTTTACTCCATTGTATATAAAAACTACAATTTCTTTATCCATTTATCTGTCAATGGGCTTACGGCTGTATCCAAAATTTAGTTATTATAAATTGTGCTGCTATAAACATGGTGTGCACATATCTCTGTGGTATGATTCTTTTAACTCCTTTGAGAAAACACTTAGAAAGGGTGCAGCTGGGTCAAATGGAACCTTGAGCTTTAGTGTTTTGAGAAATCTCTGTACTAATTTCCATAGTAGTTGTACCAATTTACAACCCCAGTAACAACAGAGAAGGGCTCTTTTTTCCTCACGGCCTCACCAGCATTTGTTATTGGTTGATTTCTTGATGATAACCATTATTTCTGGAGTGAGATGGTATCTCAGTGTTGTTTAAATTTGCATTACTCAAATGACCAATGGTGTTGAACATTTTTAATATATGTATTGACTTTTGTACTTCATCTGAGAAGTGTCTTTTCATTTTAGATAACCATTTTTGGGTTGGGTTTTTAAATTGAGGGGAGTGTCTGATTTTTAAAAATTCTTTATATATTCTAGATATCAGTCCTTTGTGGAATAGCTGGTAAAATTTTTTCCCACTCTGTGGTTGTCTTCTCATTTTGTTGGTGGTTTTTTTTGCTGTGCAAAAGCTTTTTAAATTTTTTTTTTTGGTACCAGGGGTCAAACTCGCAATCTAGCACCTGCAGGTACTTAGGCCACTAAACTAAATCCAATGCCCTATTTTTTGAGACAGGGTCTCACTATGTGGTTCAGGCTGGTCTTGAACTGACTTTGTAGCCCAGGCTGGTCTCAAACTCACAATGATCCTCCTGCCTCAGCCTCCCAAGTGCTAAAGCTTTTAATTTGATGTGATCCCAATTGTTGATCCTTTGCAGTATTTCCTGTGCAATCAGGGTTTTGTTTATAAAGTCTTTGCCTTCACCAATGTCTTCAAGAGTTTTACTTACTCTATCTTCCAGCAGAATGTTTCCGTTTTTAAATTTAGATCTTTGATTTGTTTCAGTTTCAGCTTAGTGCATGGTGAGAGATATGGGTCTAGGTTCAGTCTTTGGCATGTGAAAAGCCAGTTTTAAAGAAGCTATTTCTCTTCCAGTGAGGGTGTTTGGCCCCTTTGTCAAAGATAAGGTGGTTGAGTGTGTTTAGAGTTGTTTTTGCATCTTCTATTCTGTTCCATTGATCCCTGGGTCTGTTTCTTTGCCAATACCATGCTGTTTTTATCACAGTAGCATTGTAGTATAACTTCAAATTGGGGATTGTGACGCTTTGCCCTTGTGGCCCAGAATTACTTTTGCTATTTTAGGTCTCTTCTAGATCCATGTGAGTTTTAAGATTGTTTTCTCTAGTTCTGTGAGGTATACTATTAGTATTTGGGTTGGGATTGCATTAAATTTGTATAAGAGTTTTGGAAATCTGGGCACTTCACTATATTGGTTCTGTCTATTCAAGAACAGGAGATGTGTTTCCATTTTCTGATATCCTCTCTAGTCTCCCTTTTTTCAGAGTGCTATAGTTTTCAATGTAAAAGTCTATTACTTCTTTTGTTACAGTGATTCCTGATTATTTCATTTTTCTTGATGCTGTTGTGAAAAGTGGTATTTTTTCGATTTTTCTCTCAGTCAATTTGTTATTCATGTCCAGGAATGCTATTGATTTTTGAGTGCTGACTTTGTATCCTGTTATGCTACCAAATTTGGTTATTAATTCTGGGAGTTTTTTGGTGGAGGTTTTGGGGTCTTCTATATAGAGTATCATGTCATCAACAGATAATGATACTTTCACATCTTCCTTTCCTCTTTGTATCCCTTTTATTTGTTTCTTTTGTCTAATTGCTCTGGCTAATGTTTCCAGAACTATACTGAACAGGAATGGCAATAGTAGGCATCCTTGTCTTGTTGATTTTAGAGTGAAAGCTTTCAGTTTTTGTCCATTTAGTATGATGTTGGCTGTTTGTTATACATGTCAATTTATTGGGTTGTGATAAATACCATGTATTTCAATTTTCTGTAGGGTTTTTATTATGAATGGGTGTTGAACTTTGTCAAATGCTTTTTCTGCATCTATTGAAATGGTCATATAGTATTTGTCCTTGGTTCTGTTAATATGGTATATTATATTTATCGATTTGCAAATGTTGAAGCATCCCTACATCCTCAGGATGAATCTTACTTGATCATAGTGTATTATCTGTTTGACGGTTTGCTGCATTTTGTTTGTCAGTATCTTATTGAGGATTTTTCCTATGTGTAATCATTAAGGAGATTGGCCTGTAATCCAGTTTTGGTATCATGATAATGCTTGCTTCCAGGAATGACTTTAAGGAGTATTGCTTCCCTGTCTGAGTCTTGAGAGCAATAAACACAATGATTTAGTGTTGGAATGCCCTGTGATTGAGCCTTCCTGCCCCAAGTGTCTTTTACTTATCCAGCCTTATTCTACTCATTTGTCTATTACTGCAGTTTTAAGTCTATTTGCTTTTGTTGCATACCATCCAATTTAAATTATTTTTTCCTCAGGAACCTCTGGTTTGCAAGCCTACAAGGTGCATATTTAACTCTATTCATGTTGTAGGTTTAATAAAGTTTCCTTAAAATTCATTCATTGAAGGCCTGACTCTATACCTCCAATTATGATTGTATTTGGAGATAGGGTTTTACAGGTGATTAAGTTAAGGTGAAGTCATTAAAGTGAATCCTACTCTATAATAATTGGTATTCTTATAAGAAGATTGGACACAGACAGACAGAGGACCCAAAAACAAGGGGGAGAGGGGTATCTACAAATAAAGAAGAGAGTCCTAGCTGAGCAAGGGGACACATGCCTGTAATTCCAGCAATCAGGAGACAGAGGCAGGAGTATTGCTGCAAGCTTGAGGCTAGCCTGGGCAACAAAGTGAGTTCAAGGCAAGCCTGAACTGCATAGTGAAACCCTGTGTCAAAAAGGGGGGAAAAAAAGAGAGAGAATCCTCAGAAGCAAAGACACTTTGATCTCAGACAAAACTATGGAAAGGTAAATTGTTGTTTGAGCCAACCAGTATTTGTACTATGTTATGGCAGCCCTGGTGTAATTGTTGATATATTGTCAACTTGAGAAGTCTAGATGCTTAACTAAGTAACACAGCAGTTCTACATCCTAGTGTGTGGAGGACATGACCTTACCCCTCTAGGATGTTGGTCACTGGGCCAACTTGACAAGTTATAAGGTTAACTAAGTGATTTATCAGGGGCCAGGGTCCTTACTTTACAAACATGCTGACCCTTAGCAAGAGGAGGGCACAGAGATGGTGTGAATGGGTGGACTGTTTACAATATAAGGGGAGAAAAGAGGCTTGCTCTTCCCCCCAACCCGCATTTACTCTTGCTGCTTTTCCTATCTTCTGCCACCTTAAACTGTAGTCCCTATAGCACACCACCCTGCCTTGGAGCCAATCTATTGAGGACTGAAACCTCCACAAACTGTGAGTTAAATAAATCTTCTTATCTTAATTTTAAACGTAGGGCATTTTGTTTCAGCAATGAGAAAAAAGTAACCAAGACAGCTAGCAAACAGATACAGTGTGTATGGATGAGTTAGATCCTGTTCTTTGCTTTCTTATGTTCTGTATTTGTGTTCGTGGTAACCATTCATCACAGGTCCAACTATACTAACTACATATATCTTATTTTCTGTACTCTTGAGGCTCTCGTATTTTTGTGGGAAGGCTTACAAATTCGGGGAAAAACTACTGCTCCCATGGACAGACCTTTCCTAGAGATAGCAAAGGGCTTGACTGGACGCATGTCTTTCACATACAAAACAACCAATCTCATCATAGCCCTAATCACCTCCTTATCTAACTTTCACAAGACAATATTTTTTCTGCCCTAAGTCATCCCAAAACTAAGTCCAAGGTAACTGGAAACCACTACAATAGCCTAAAACCCACTGGTATTATTCAAATTAGCCATTCTTAAACTCTGTAGTCTGCTCTGCCTTATATTTCCTATGGAAACACCAATAAAGATTCTGGCTGGTGCCTTCCCTTCCTTCCTTCCTTCTGACCAGTTCTGATGCTTGCCCTATGTCCCTGTGTGACATTCAGGGACTCTTTCCCATTCTTTCCGGTAGTTACACTAACTTTACTATGTCTTATTCAACATTCTTAGAAAAAATCCTTTCCGCTTCTCAAAGCTAACTCAAATGTCTAAAGAGTGCCGTCAGAAAGCCAGACAGAACTGCACTATCAGCTGCGCTTAAAAGGCCATCTGTTGCTTTTTTAACCTTTCTTTTGGCCCCTTCACCCTCTGTTTGTGTCTTTTTGTCCGTATTCTTCTCACCTCAGTATTCACTTTCTGGGTCATAGTTATCTTATTGACCTCATTGAATTTATACAACCAGTTTCTACTTTCACTGTTTGTCCCTTTATAACTCTCTTTAAACCCTTCATTACTGGACTCCACCGAGAACATATCTGTGGTTATACAAAGAGAGGTTGAAGTAAGGGTCTTTTGTACTGCCATATGAATTTTAGGATTTCTTTTCCAGTTCTGTGAAGAACATCACTGATATTTTAATGGAAATTGTATTGAATCTATAGATCACTTTTGATAATACCACCCTTTTGACAATATTAATTCTGCCAATTAATGAACATGGCAGGTCTTTCCATCTTCTAATGTCATGTTACATTTCTGTCTTTAACATTCTGAAATTTTCATTGTAGAGGTCTTTCACCTCTTTAGTTAGATTGATTCCTAGGGATTTTATTTTATTTGAGACTACTGTGAATAGAATTATTTTCTCACTTCTTTCTCAGCTAGTTCTTAGTGGTTATAGTAAGGCTATTGATTTTCAATGTTAATTTTATATCCTGGTACTTTGCTGAATTCATTTATCAACTCTGCAAGTCCTATGGTAGAGTCTTTAGAGTCTTCTGAGTATAGGATAATATCATCCTCAAAGGTAATTTGACTTCTTCCTTTCCTATTTATATCTCTTTTATTTGCCTTCTTTCTAGTCACTGACTAAAATTTTAAAAATTATGCTGAATGAGAGTTGTATGAGTGGACATCCTTGTGCTTTTTCTGATTATAGAGAAAATGCTTTCAGTTTTTCTCCATTTGTTAGCTGTGGGTTTGTCATACATAGTCTATACTATGTTGAGAATTGATCCTTTAATACCTAATTTCTATAGGGTAATGTTGTTGAATTTTGTTGAAGACTTTTTCTGCACCAGTTGAGAGGATCATATGATTTTTCTCCTGGAATCTATTTATGTTGAGTATTACATTTATTGGCTTGGGTATGTTAAACTATCTTTGCATCCCTGGGATCAACCTGACTTACTCATGGTGTATGATCTTTTCAATTTGCTGTTGAGTTTGATTTGTAAGTATTTTGTTGAGGATTTTTGCATCAGGGCTATTAACATGTGGTGTTTCTAGCCCTGCTGCCCCCATCCTTTGGGCCTCTCTGTGTCTTTTTATCCTTGACACCCCCGACTTGGGTTTTCCTCGGTGAATATTTCAGACTCCATGCCCCACATCATAGTGGGAGATCTGCTCAGGCCAGCTCACATTGAAGGCGGCGGTAGCTTATCTGAACCCTAAACAGTGACTGCTCCCATCAGGTTTCCTAGCTCAGAGGACTATATTTTTCACATAATAGCACATTCTTCAAACCTTCTGGGCAAGCAGCACCTGCTCAAGTGATGGTTTCCTTCTGATGCAGCTATTCCTTTCTCTGAATTTGACCTGATGCCTATCTCCTTCAAACTATATTCTGGTGGTTGGGTCTCCCCCACCCTGTGCAGTTCCATGCATACGGGTCTTTGTGAATGTCTCACAGCAATCTGTGAGTACTGTTGTCTGTAATCCAGCCTGTCTTTAACTTCTTATCTGATGTAGGAAGATTTAGCATTGTTTTTCCTCCTGGGTTTTAGACTTCTTGGGGGCCAGTTTCCTCCTTTCTTTATGTCAATTTCTCCTTTTGGAATAGGAATGTCTATCCTATGCCTGTCCCACCATTGTACTTTGGAGACTGACAACTTGTTTAATTTCATGGACTTGTGGCTGAAGGAAAAATTTCCTCATGCCTCAAGTCTCATCTATATCTGATTTAGATGTGACTTTAGATTTTGACTTTTGGGGTGATGCTGGAACAAATTAAGAACTTTGGGGCCACCAGGATGAAATTAATGTATTTTGCATGTAACAGGGACATAGATTTTGAGGGCCTGTGGTGGAATGCTATAATTGGATATGTCCCCAAATTTCATCTGTTGAAAACTTAATCTTTAGTATAACACTATGAAGAGGTAGGACATTTAAGATGTAATTCGGTCATGAGAGCTCTTCCCTTATGAATGGACTGTTATCATAAGAATGGGCTAATTATACTACATAAGTGGATTCTTGATAAAAGGATGAGATTCCTCTGCTTCAGATTTTCTTGACCTTCTGCCTTCTGCCCAGACTGATGTAACAAAAACATCCTACCAGATGCTGGTAGCCTCTATCTTGAACTTTGTTTGCAGGACTGTAAAAAATAAATGTCTAGTCTTTATAAATTCCTGGTCTTGTGTACCTTATCAGAGTAACACAAAATAGACTAAAACAATGTGGATTACCAGGAGCTGAGAGGTGAGAGAAATGGGGAGATGTTGGGTAAAAGGTAGCTTTTAGTTACAAGATGAATATATTCTGAGGCTGTAATATACAGCTTGGTGATTATGACTTATAATAGTGTACCATGTACTTGAAATTTGCAAGGATAGCAAATTTTAAGTATTCTTTCCATAAATGAAAGAAGAAACTGTGCTAGGTGATGTAAGAAACTGTGCTAGGTGATATAAGTACTGCAGTAGTCACTTAAGAGTATATATATATATCAAATCACACACTGTACGCCTTAAATATATACAATTTCTATTTGTTATTTATACCTCAGTAAAACTGGGAAAAAATTTTGAACTTAATTTAAACACTTACAAGGAGTCATTTTACTAGTTTTATAAATTATAAACTCTCATTTTTGAAACAAAAGAACAAAAACAAAAGTCAAATCTAATATCACCTCATTAGATAAAATTACCAATTGCTAATGTCCCTTTGCAACACATGTTAGGGAAAGGATTAAAAGTGGTGAGAGCGAGTGAAATGCAGGTGTTTGCTGAAATGACCTTGGCTGCTGTCTTTCTGCAGAGAAACCGGCTGTCTCCCCTGGGAAAAGAATGTTATGCACAGATAGCCTGAGTGTACTGTGAGAGCATTCTTGGTTTTAACCAGATCCAAGACACTCTGCTCGAAGACCTGTAGGCCTGTTGGCACCAAACCACTTTTATCTGAACACAGTTCTTAAGGAACTACAAACTCGGTACAGTGCTGGTGTTTTTTCTCTCATCTGCCAAAGGCTCCGTCTCATACAAGATCCTTCCTGATCATCTTTGGTGCTGCCTCTTGTGTCATTGTGTGGTAATGTATTATTGGACTATGTTCATGTCTGCTGTACTTTTATAATAAATTTACTTCATCAATATATAATCATGATGTGGCTCTTCTCTGTTGGTGTGGATCCGAACCTCAAATTTCTGTGACCACTACATACATTGGGCTCCTTGCTGTTACAACACAATAAACTATAAAATGAAAATTGATAAAATTATCCTTTGCTTAACCAATGGCTTCTAATGGCTCAGAGCTCAGGCAAAATAGGCATAGAAAAAAACTGTGACAGCCAGGCCAATGATGGCATTGATGTCCACTACAGTTTTCCACAAGGGCTTCTCTGATGTGTCTGTGAGTTTCTTCTCAAGGGCTTCTTCCTCCTCTTTGGTCAACTTGGGCCCTGTGTTTTCTAAGCCACAGAATAAGTCACAAGACTTCTTGAGACACCCACGAGATTTCTCAGGATGATCTGAAAGAAAGAGAAATAAATGATCACAAAAGATAGGAAATGGAAGTCCTTGTCAATGTTTTACAGATGACTGTAAAAAAGAATAAGCATTTATAAGTGTCAGAGAAATTCTTTTGAAAATATAGACAAATTTGATTATATAGATATTACTTGTTTCTCTTATATGAGAAATGTGAAATATGAATAAATAAATTAATAAGACAAAGGAGAGATGGCAGGAAACAACATAGGATGCTTGAAGATGGAGAGGAGGATTAGGGGATAAGGGAAGGTAGAGGAAGGGGAATATAAAGATCGAAAATGATCAAAATATGATATATGCCTGAACTAATTCCCCAAGACACACACTGCTATTTTGATAGAAAACAGACACTAAAATATATTTTTTTTCATGGCAGGGTCCAATAGAGTAAGTAAAAACAGTTGATAAAATGGGAAAAATTTTCTTTGTATGCTGTATTACAGAGGGTTAAAGCCCTTAATATATAATGGATTTCACAAAAAAAAAAAAGAAAAGAAAAGGAAAGACTATCAACAGCCTCACTTAAACATAGTAGAGAGATGATAACTTACAGAAAAAAAGACAAATTGTTCTTAGCCTCCCTCAAAAAAGAAATTTAAGTTAAAACTACATTGAGATATCATTATCATCAATTAGTGGCAGAAATTCAAAAGTTTCACAATGTATTATGCTAAAGAATATGGAAATGGCTATTGTCATATATTGTTACTAGGATAGCATTTTCAATTTTATAGAGGGAAGTTTAGATTTTATAGCAAAACTACATAGACACTAACCCTCTAATTTCAGTAATTTTTTGAAATCTATACCATAAATATACTGACAAAATACTCCCTCCCACAAAAAACCTAAATAATGTACAAGGGTAGTTACTGCAGTACTAGAGAATTTCAAACATATATAGTCTTAGTTACTTGCAATAGAAAACAAGAGACTGAAAATTAATGAAGTAATATGGAATTTAAGTTGGAAAAAATTTCAATAGAATAAACTCAAATAATGCAAAGGGAAGTTATAAAAATGTGAACAGAAAGGAATAAAATAGAAAAGAATCATAATAGAAATAATAGAAAGCCAAAAATTGGTTCTTCATGAAAAATAAACTAGATAAATCTTTAATAGGATTTATCAAGACAAAGCTGGGCGTAGTGGCCCAGACTTGTAATCCCAGCACTAGCAAGGCTGAGGCAGGAGGATTGCCATGAGTTTGAGGCCATCCTGGGCTACAAGGTGAGTTCAAAACCAGCCTGAACTGCATAGTCAAACCTTGCCTCAGAAAGACAAAAAAAATTTATCAGGACAAAATGGAAATTATATTAGAAACTATGTTAGAAATTATAACAAAAGCAAACTATAGGGGTAAGAGAGATGAAAAGGATAATATGTAGATACAGTGAATAAGTTTATGGCAATATATTTAAAGGTTTAATAAATGAACACAGCCCTAAAAATACGTAGTTCCTCAAAACTGATACATGAAGAACTGGAAACTCTAAATATGTAGAAATTTATAGTTTTATAGCCATTATATAATCATTCCTTCTCCCTTACACACTTGACTCTAATGATATTATTGGTGCAATACCAAAACACAGTGGGGATATTTTTCCAGTCTTATTGAGATAATTCCACAAAATGGAAAAAAGGGCTCTCTTCTGCTTCATTTTCTAAGAGCATTATGCTCTTTTCATATTATGGAAAAATAAAACAAAATTTCTTAACAAAGTAAAGAGAGACTAATGGTAGTGTATAATTATCTTCAAAGCAGTGAGAGTATAAGACATAGAAAAGATTTTTATAAAACTTACACAAAGTTTAAAAAATATTTAATATATATGCTAATTTGTTTCATTTATACTACTAACTTATCTTAGTTCGTTGAAAAGAACACAATATAAATACCAAAACCAAACAAAGTCTAAAAAAATTATAATATAGCTGGCCTAAAAAAATTATAGACCAGTTATGCTCAGGAACATTGATATGAACAATCAAGAGGACTAGAAGACATTGACCTTTCTTGAACTTGAAGAAAACAAAACAAATCAAGCCAATTGTTATTAACCTTAAACTGAAGTGATAAATCTGGTCAGTTGTTTGAAGAATATTAGGTAAACAAAGAGGTGGTTGTTGTAGAAAATTTCATGATGAAAGTGTGATTAAAACTTAGCATGAGGGCTGGGGATTTAGCTTGGTGATGTAAGTGTCTGCCTGGCAGGAAGTGTGAGGTTATGAGTTCAAACCCCAGCACACACACAAAGAAACAAAACAAACAAACAAACAAACTAACAAAAAACCCAAAACCCCCAAAACAAACAAACAAATAAAGAAACAATACCAAAAAAACAAACCAAACCAAAGCAAAAAAAAAAAAAAAAAAAAAAAAAAAAAAAAAAAAAAAAAAAAAAAAAAAAAAAAAAAAAAAAAAAAAAAAAAAAAAAAAAAAAAAAAAAAAAAAAAAAAAAAAAAAAGCATGAATGAATACACTCTTTTCCTCGTGGAGAAGCGGTTAAAGATATTTTAGGGATCTTGGTGTATTTGGAGAAAAGAAAAGAAATTTAGCTGCCTGGAATGAAGGGTGCATTGCAGAGAATAGTGACAGATAATTTGAAGAGAAAGTGGCAAGATGCTTGCTCACAACAAATCAAGACTGAAAGGTTTGTATGTA
Organism: Dasyprocta punctata; assembly: GCA_004363535.1. Lineage (NCBI taxonomy): Eukaryota > Metazoa > Chordata > Mammalia > Rodentia > Dasyproctidae > Dasyprocta > Dasyprocta punctata. The sequence continues at coordinate 62,446 of RJWM01002648.1, forward strand.
ACTAGGCAAGGGGAGTTTGCAACTGTGAGCTCAGTAGCTGGCACACATTTTTATGTATGTATGATGGGTGGACAGAGAGACAAGACAGGCCAATGAATGAATGGATTTCATATGTAGCAAATTATCTTGATTATTGGGAATGGAAGATTTGAAAATTTCAGTTAACCATAAATTAAACAACTCTTTTCCTCCCAGAAGCTGAAGTTAGTGGCATTTAAAACACTTCAATAAATCAAGGTATAAAAACAAAAACATAAGTCAAATATTACCTTTCTCAGCATCATTTTCAGTTTTTTCTGGTTTTTTCTCATCTGCATCTAAATCTATTCTTTCCTCTTTACTGTTCCGAAGAGTCCAGCACAAGCGATACAGCTGACCAGAGACCATATACAAGAAAATTAGTAAAGGGTATTGGGTAAGAAAAGACATGCATGCTGATGTAATGGAACAAGGACCTGGAAATAAATTCATGCATCTGCAACCAGCTGATTCTTGCCAAATATACCAAAAACATACATTAGACAAAGGACAGCATCTTTGAGAAATGATACTGGGAAAACTGGATATCCACATGCAGAAGACTGAAACGACCCCTCTTTCTCACTCTGCACAGAAATTAACTCAGAATGGGCCAAACACCTCAATATAAGACATGAAACTCTGACAGCCCTAGCAGAGATCATATGAGAAACACTTCAATATACTGGAACAGGTAATAAGATGCAAAAGGACAGGAAACAAAAGCGAAAGTTGACAAATAAGATTACATACAATTAAAAAGGTTCTTCACAGCAAAAGAGGCAATTAACAGAGTGAAAAGACAACCTACAGAATGGGTAAAAACCTTTGTCAGCTATCTATCTGACAAAGATTAATCATAACTTTAATATTTAAGGAATATAAAAGCTTAGCAAAACCCTCAAATATTCTGATTAAAAATGTGCAAATGATCAGAACAAACAATTCTCAAAAAGAAAAAGAATAAAATTGCCCATACATACATGAAAAAATGATTAAAGTCATTAGTTAACAGGGAAATGCAAATCAAAACTATAACAGAATACCATACCACTCCATTTAGAATGGTTAGTAACAGGAACACAAGAAATAACAAAAGCTGGCAAGGATGTGGAGAAAAAGGGAGGCTTTGGGAACGGCCTCCCCCCAAAACAACACCCTAAAAGTATAACTATCATAGGATCCAGCTATCCCACTCCTGAGTACATATCCAAATGAAATAAAGTAAACATAGTTTATAAATGTAAATTAAGAAATGGTCTCCTTGGTTCTCTAGGAAAAAAATGCTTTCCAAAAATTGATAATGAATTTTTGTTATTTCTATTGGCAAAAATCATTTGAAATTTATTTATAGAGAAAGCATGATATATTTTATAGCTTTCATTTTTTCACTAATACTTACTTGTTTATTTTAAGGTCAAGATGTAGCATATTATTAGTTAAGAGACATTCAAGAAGTAGAAATAACAAGTTATTTTAATAGAAATTAGGAAAAGAACTAATGGCAAACAAAAATAGAAAAAAAATACAAAAGTATTTGCAAAGTAAGCTACAACTTGTACCCTGAGCAATACTACAAAGATAAAAATATGCAACGTATTAATTACTGTAATTCTCCTGCTAACCTGTTTTGAAACTCTGTTTTATTGTAATTTTTATTTTTTCTCTTTAAATAAAAAAAATACTTTCAACAAAATCTGTTGTTTGACCTGCAGAGTAAAAAGGACAGCAGTTAGTTTTACTTAGACCTTAGCAAGGCAGTTGAGTAATGCAGCAAGGGGTTATCATGCTGGTATCTCTGAGAAGGAACAAGAAGATTGATGCAGGGAATGGAAACAAACTGGAAACTGTAATCAGTAGTTGTTCACATAGTGACTGGTGACACAGTTGAGATACTGCATACTAAAATGGCTACTCAGGAGGGAGGCACTTCTCTCTCCTCTTGTGTTACATATCATCAGAAGGTCATGGAACACCTGCTCAAGAGGGAGAAATGCAACTTGCCCCTCTCCTTCAGTTCCTTACCTATGTAACATCACTGTTACGTATGATGGGTTATAGGTGGGCATATACATATAATAAAATTCAGTGTATGTTTTCACTAATATTTAAGGCAAATATCTAATTGTGAATTCTGGTGTCATGTCTTTGGTAAGTAATTTGAACCACCATTATGCTTCAGGCTTCCCATTCACACATCATCTATTGGACATCCCTCAAGGAAATATGCAAATAAGCACCGCTTCAAAAATTATGATAAATACAAAATACATAAAAGCTATACCTGCTGATAATGAAGTCAAATAATCTTTATATTTAAAAAATTACTATTTGCTGAGCCTTTATGGAGTCTCCCACTGTCATAAAGATACTCTTGGTGCGTACACTGTAAGATTTTTTTGTCTGTATATCTATATATGTTTATATGTTTATATTTTCCCACATGCATTTTATTACAAAAGTAATATTACAAAATGTTATACTTTTCTGCATGTATCTTTTTCAGTTAACCATATTAAAGATATTTTCAAAACAAATAAGAGATTTCCCTTATGTTTTAAAATAGTCCCATGGTGGGGAGAGAGAACAATGGCTTCACAGGCAAACAAACCCAGTCTGAGAACCAGTGGCATGTGCGGGCTGCTGCTGGCCTGGGAACAGCCAGACCCCAGCCCCTTCTAGTGTCTGGGCTGGCAAACAAAAAGTACCACCACCACCCATTATAGGCGACTGGCTTATCTGGAGAAATACAGGCTGTGATGATAGCTATCAAGGTGAAATGCAATTGGATGCCTGTGGTGCTTTGTTGTTTCACTAACATTGCAGGTCTAGGGCCAGTGGTCTGATCATAGCTTCAGAGGATATCAGTACACAGTGTGGCATCTAGGGGGGATCTCCTACTGAGGGTTGTAGCCATTGTTGATTCCCTATGGTCTTGTTTTGAGGTCCTTTATAGTTTCCACTGTTTTGTTGGATTGAGTTTTATTCTCTTTTGTTTTGTTTGATTATGTTAAATCCCATGGCAGGAGAAGCTATTTCAAGGATAGCAAGATACATTATGGTAACAATTTTGGATTTACTATTAGCTTGTTTTGAAATCTTTTATTGCATTCATTCTTTTGTTTTTACTGTTTCTATTCTATTCTGTTCTGTTTGATTTTTACTATGTCTGAAGTTATCTGCAGCTATTTTAAAGACATCAAAAGGCATTATGATAACTATTGTTGACTTTGTAATGTTTTGATGTCTTGTATCTCTTACACTGGTTTGCTTTGATTGGTTTTATTCTATTTTATCCTCTATAAAATAAAATAAAAAGTAAAAGAGAATAAAAAATAGCCCCATAATATTCAATGCACTATTAGTGTATATTCATTGCCTTAGTGATGAAAATTTGAATTTCCCCCAATTTTTGTACTTTTCTGATTTTTGATTAGAAAACTTTCAGAGTTAATACTTATATATATTTCCTACTTTTATAAGAATTTTTACATAATCTTCCTAAAAATGGAATTAGTGATTCATAAGGTATGAGAGTTTAAAAATTGATAAATACTGCCTATTGGCCTCTCATAAATTACACAGTTCTCACATGCACCAAAATTCTGTTCTGTGGGAAAATCCAAAATAACAGTATGCATTACTAACATTCCACATTATTCATGTGAAGCATTTTTTATCCATTTGAAAGAGAAAAATGTATATCACTTTTCTATTGTGTTTTTTCCTTTCCTGATGGCTGTTACCATGTACCTTAAATGATCTCTGCATTAGTATTTAGACTGGATACGAAATCTTCACCCCCCCCAAAGACCCAGGATATGTGATAGCTCTGTTGTAAAGTCTTTCCCAGTCTCTTGGGCAACTATTTTTTCTCTGGTATTCCATAATACTGGTATAGACTTACCATTTAAGTGCATTGTTAAATTTTAAAAGAAGGATGCCTGTTTCCTAATCTTTTACTCTTAATTAACTGGTACTTTGAACATAGAAAGTGACATTGTTGTTTAGGTAAATAGAGAATAACTTCTCAGAGTTCTTCTAATTTTAATGAAGTAATGATTCTTTTGGCCTGCAACCTGTACACTAGCTGCAACTTCAGATGATGAAGAACTCTTATTTTGAAATGAGCATATATCTACTGTGCATCACTTACATTTACATCTGGAATGGGTTTTGTTAGGAAGGAAACTCCCAGGACAACGATTGTAGTCACAAAAAAGATAATGATGGCAAAGTACAGATAGTGTACACCACAGATAATCGTAGGACAGTTTGTGGGAGCAAAGCAACTTCCTGTTCCATAAGCAAACTCTGCAATCATACGAATAATGCCCATAAGAAGTCCAATCATCAGACCCCAGAATGCTCCCTGAAAAAGAAACAAGAGCAAAACCCAAGTTTAGAAAAGATACAAAAGTCATTCAAATACTCATAATTATCACCCTCAACTGAAGACCAACAAATATTTAACCTTGAACACAAGGTTAGCCAAACAGTGAAAATTGCAAATGTTTGTATTTATTAGTGAGATAATGGTTTCCATAGTCCTGAAATACCATTGTACTGTTGATTCTTCACTTTCAGTACTCCTCTGTCTTCACTCAGCCAAGCTGTCATTTCTCTGGCTTGTGTTTTGCAGATCCACTAAGAATCTGTGATTTGTTTTGCAGAATAATCAGAAATATGATTTTTGCTATACAGTTTGAAGCACTGATATTGAGCAGTTTTGAGAGTTCTGTTAAGTACTTAACAACTGAAAACATTTATTTTCCCTGAGAAAATTATAGTATTTGGAAACATGTGCCACTTGTTCCCCTGTTCAAGATGTTATGTTTTAGGAAAACAATATTGCATAGAGATTAAGAATACAATCTTTGGATGGAGAAATATTTAATGTGAATCATGAGACTGCACTTACTAAGATGAAGTGACATGTGAAAAGCACATAAATATTAACTATTCTGCGTCTGTTCTTCCTCTGAAAGTCATAATAGCAAGGCTAATAACCAGGAACAATTAAGGAATTAAATGTACTTGGAGAAAAATGATTAACCAACTCTTTACATGACAATAGGAAGGAACGTGTTTTGAATCTTTACTAGTGGTTTAGACTTTCTCCTAATGATTTAATATTTTTTATCTTATCTAGTCCACACAGAAATCCCATTAGGTAGACACTATCATTTTACAGAGAGTGAAGTGATTTACTTTAGATCACAATATTCTTAGATGGTAGAGCCATGATTAGAGCCTGGCAGTCTATCTCCCAAACTTGTGTTTTTCAGCACATACCATATAATATTTTGTAGGGAGTATAAAGATTGTACTATGAATGTAGAGTATAAATATTAAGTATTTTCATACTTCAGCAAGGATCAAGAATTGTGTCTGATCACAACTGAAATTGGAGTGGGCCTTAAACTGTATAAAAAGGGTAGAAAGAGTAAATTTTGTTATCATAATGAAGTAGATAATTTTTTTCTCTCATTGCTTCATGGAAAAAGTCTCCCAGGTTTCACTTACTTGTTCATTGACTCGTTTACACAAAATGGCAAGCAGGAAGACAGCTGCAATTGGAGGCCCAAGGTAGCTAGAAATTGCTTCTGTGTAATGGGTCAATTGTCCACTTTGGGATACCTCTAATAAGGGGACCCAAAGTATGCTGAGGACAATTAATACAATAACAAATAGCCTGGTAAGAAAACAAAGTGATTGAAATATTAAACGCAAGTAGTAGAAGTGTCTCACTGTGTTTTGGTTCTTGAATTGATTCTTGTACCATTCATTGGTTTTCAAGACAAAATCAAGCTCCTTGACCTGACATTTACCTATGCTATGCTAAATTAATTTATGGTAGTACAATGATAGTAAAGTACTTTCTTATCTATAATTAGTCATAATAGTTTCACCCATGAAATTAAATGTATGCTCATTAAAACAGTTCAAATATCAGCTATTGATTAATAATTCTCTAACACAGGGTACAAATATTAAAAATAAATACCTGGTGAGCTCTATTAATCAGTAATTATTTGTATGATAAAGAAATCAGACTTCCATTTTTGCCTTTGTCAAACTTTACTGAAACTAAATCAGTTTTAATAGGCAAGATTTGAAACAAGCCTCTATTCCAGAATGCTGAATGAGTTGACAAGGAATACTAATTTTTGTATTTTACTATTTGAATAGTGCAGCAGGTAGAAAGAATTGGTTAAAATATATTTGCTAGTATAATACCTGTTAAATAATCCTAGGGTCCAGAGAGCATGACTTGCACCCTTTTATAAACTGCAAGATCTCCCTTCTGTGCTTGTGTGAATAAAACATAATTTACTAGACTATATAAAATATTGATAAGGGGTAACAATCCATTAGAGGTTCCTGGGTTCGAGGAAGCATGACTTACTCAATTTTCTAAACTGCAGTGACTTCTCCACTTTTGTAACTACTAAATGGACAAATATGATTTACAAGACTGTGCATAAACGGTCATGTCATTTCTGTGTTCACCTGAACAGAGAAGAGGAAGAATTTGAACAGGGAACTGAAGCACAGTATCTTGTTGAAAGTTTACAAAATTTTTATGTTCTTGAAGGAGCTAAGTGGAAAGTCTTAGCATGACATGTAAAACACAGTAAGGGTTCAATGAGCTTTTACTGAAAAGAAAGTCAAGTGTCTCCCACCCATATTCTCTTAGCTTCAGTTTACTTGCTATCACATTATGGCCCGGTATGATATCACCACTGGATACCTTTCGATGCGGGTTGCTTATGACTTTATGCTGCTCCTGTGTGAAAATTTCATTCTTTGTTGCCAACCTAAGCACCATACATGTGGCTGTCAGAGGAATGCATCACTGTTCCTTCTGCAGAGAGACTTGGAGTTCAGTCCCACCCTTTCTTCAAATGTCATCTCCATAGTTCAGGGGTGCAGCTATGTGGCAGGTCCTGGAGGTTCTGAACTTCACCCAGCCAGGAGTAAGGCCCTGGCACAATATGCCAGGGGTGTGCTGCAGTTAGCCCCATGCTCCAGAGTTTCTGAGCTCCTCGCAGCCAGATGCAAGGTTCCAGTGGTGCCATACTGCAGGGTGTACTCCACCTAGCCTCCTGGGTCCTAGAAGCTCTGAACTCCACCTGGCTAGGTGTAAGCCCCTGGTGCCACACTGTGGGAGTGTGTCTCTGTTAGCCACCTTGGTTGTGAAGGTTCTGAACTCTGCCCAGCCAGGTTCTAGGGCACAGCAACAGGCTCTGGGAGTGTGCCCCTGCTAGCTACAGGGAGGATACAAACTTTGCCCAGCCCAGCATCCCAGAGCAACTCAACAAAGTACATTAGGGGAATACATAACGAGCCTCACAGGGCACAGAGCACGAGGCTCTGGCACCATAGTTTGGGTGTGTGCCCCAGCTAGCAACACGGATATTGGAACATTGAAGCTCTACCCAGTGCAGCATTCCAGTGCAATCCATCAGGAGGGTACCTGGCCAGTCACACAGGTCCCAGAGGAAAATGACAAAATGAAAGAGCAAGATGAAGTCTCAGTCTGTCTGCCTGAGAAAAAGCTCAAGAGATACTGAAATGGAACACACTGGAAATCACACAACTGAACTTTCTGAAATGGTAGCAATTGAAGTAAAGAAACAACTCCATGAAGTTTTAGAGGAAATCAGGTCAGAAATAATCTCTCAGGTAAAAAATGAAATGACAAACATTATGAAAAAAAATGCTATGTATATCTAAAGAAGATCAAAAGAAAAACTGAAGAACATAAGTTAATGATGAAAACTTTGAATGAACAATATAAAACAGAACGAGAATGCATGAAACAGATTGGAAGGGATATTCAAGAAATTAAAAATTCCATAGAAAGTTGGCAGAACTGCTTGAATGAAGCGGAAGATAGACTTTCAGACTTTAAAGACAGCATGGAAGCTTACAATCATGAAAGAAAACATCTCTTTAAAATAACAAGGAACAGGGAAACAACAATACAACAGCTTCAAGATGATGCAAAGAGAAACAATATAAAATTGATAGGCATCAACGAAAAACCAGGGGTCAATATGAATGACCTGCAAAAATTATTTGCAGAAATAATAGCAGAAAAATTTCCAAACATAGGAAGAGAATCTGATGTACGTATAAGTGAGGCATACAGAAACTCGATTAACCATAACCAAAACAAATCTTTACCCAGACATATAATAATTATGATATCAGATATTCAGCACAAGAACAGAATAATAAAAACTGTCAGAGAAAAGAAACAGATCACCTACGAAGGAAAGCCTATCAGAATCACTGCAGACTTCTCAACACAAACATTCAAGTCAAGAAGAGCTTGGAGTAAAGTATTTCAAATCATGAAACAAAACAACTTTCAACCCAGATTGATGTATCCTGTAAAACTATCTCCAAAAATTGATGGAGAAATAAGATACTTACATGACAAAGAACAACTGAAGAAATTTATGGCCACCAAACCAACACTGAAAAAAGGACTGAAAGACATTCTAGAAAGAGACAAAGATAACTACAATCCCAAGAACAATAGCAAAGGGAAACCACTATGCAGGGCAAACAATTAAACGTAGAAAACCAACAACAGAAAGATAACGTAACAGTTATATCAATCAATGTAAATGGTCTCAATTCACCAATAAAAAGAAACAGACTAGCAGAATGAGTTAAGAAACAAGATCCAACAATATGCTATGTGCAAGAAACATATTTCACTCAAAAGGAAATTCATAGACTAAAGATCAAAGGATAGAAAACAATACTCCATGCAGCAGGAACCCAGAAAAAACGCAGGGGTAGCATTTTGTTTGTAGACAATGTGAACTTCAAACCAAGAATGATCAAAAGAGATAAAGAAGGTAGATACTTGTTAGGGGAAAACTTCAAGAGGTAGGGATTATGATCATAAATATATATGCACCAAATATGGGAGCACCCAACTATGTAAGACAATTCTTAATAGATATGAAAAAACCAAATAAACAATAATACAGTTATAGCGGGGGATCTTATAGACCCACTGTCACAGAGAGACAGATCAACCAACCAAAGAAAATCAGCAAAGAAGTAACAGAACTGAATCAAACTTGTGAACAAATGGACCTAGTAGATGCGTACCAAGTGTTCCACCCAACAACATCAGAATATACATTCTTCTCAGCTGCACATGGGCCATTCTCTAAAATAAATCATACTTGTCCACAGAACATATTTAAGTAAATGCAAAGGAATTGAAATAATTCCATGCATATTATCTGACCATAGTGCAATATAATTGGAAATTAATGACAAAAAACCCACAAGAACCCCATAAACACAAGGAAATTAAATAACACTCTCTTAAACAATCAATGGAGAACAGAAGACACTGAAGAAGAAATTAAAGAATATCTACAATTGAATGAAAATGCAAATACAAATTGCTGGAACCTGTGGGACACAGTGAAAGCAGTCCTCAGAGGGAAATTTATAGCACTAAACTCCCACATCAGAAAAATGGAAAGAATACACACAAACAATCTAATGATGCACCTCAAACTAATAGAAAAAAAAAAGAGCAAGTGAAGCCCACAGCCCAGAGAAGGAAGGAAATTATAAAGATCAGAGCAGAAATTAATGCAATTGAAAGTAATAAAATGATACAAAGAATTGAAGAGTTGTTTTTTGAAAGAATAAATCAAATTCATAAATCCCTAGCCAACCTTCTCAAAAAGAGGAAAGAAAAACCTCAAATTCATTCAATAAGAAATGAAAATGGTGAAATCACTACAGACCTGTGGAAATACAAAAGATCATCAACACCTACTTTGAAAACACAGAAGAAATGAACAGATTCCTAGAAATATATGAATTACAAAAGCTGAATCAAGAAGATGTAAAGCTGCTGAATAACCCAATTTCAGTTAATGACATTGAAAATGTAATTAGAACTTTACCAACAAAGAAAAGCCCAGGTCCTGATAGATTCACTACTGAATTCTACAAACAAGAAATTCAAGAAAGACTTAATGCCAAAACTCCTCAAACTCTTCAATCAAATTGAAAAGGAAGCAAGTCTCCCCAACTCATACCTGGAAGCAAGTATTACCCTCATACCAAAACCAGAGAAAGACCCAACCAAAAAAGAGAACTACAAGTCAATTTTCCTAATGGACATAGATGCAAAAATCCTCAGCAAAATACTGCCAAATAGAATGCAATAAGTCATCAGGAAGATTGTATACCATGATCAGGTGGGATTCATCCCAGGAATGGAGGGATGGTTCAACATACACAAATCAATAAATGTAATATACGAGATCAACAGAGCCAAGGACAAGAATCACATGATCATCTCAATAGATGCAGAAAAAGCTTTTGACAAAATCCTACAGTCACTCATGATAAAATCCTACAGAAAATCGGAATAGATGGTCTCTACCTCAACCTGATAAAAACCATATATCATAAACCAACAGCTAACAACTTACTAAATGGACAAAAATGGAAAACTTTCAACCTAAAATCAGAAACAAGACAAAGATGTCCATTGTCACCACTCCTATTTAATATAGTTCTGGAAACATTAGCCAGAGCAATTAGACAAGAGAGAGAAATAATAGGAATAAGGATAGGAAAGGTAGAAGTTAAATTATCATTATTTGCACATGATATGGTACTCTACATAGGAGACCCCCAAAACTCCATTGAAAGACTTCTAGATGTAATAACCAAATTCAGTAATGTTGCTGGATACAAGGTCAACACTCGAAAATCAATAGCATTCTTGTACACAAACAACAAACTCACTGAGAGAGAAATAAGGGAAACCACAACCTTCACTATAGCATCCAAAACCACAAAATACTTAGGTATCAATCTAAGAAAGGAAGTAAAAGATCTGTACAGCGAAAATTACATTACCCTGGAAAAGGAAATCAAAGATGATTCAGAAAGTGGAAAGATATTCCCTGTTCATGGATAGGAAGAGCAAACATTGTGAAAATGGCCATTCTTCCAAAATTGTTACACAGATTTAATGCAATTCCAATCAAAATACCATTAGCATACACCACAGATCTAAAGAAATCATTCCTAAAATTCATCTGGAACCAGAAGTGACCTAGAATGGCAAAGGCAATTCTGGGCAACAAAGGTAAGGCAGGAGGCATCACAATCCCTGGCTTGAAATTACACTACAAAACTACTGTGATAAAGTCAGCATGAAACCAGAATAAAATCAGACCTGGAGATCAATGGAATAGATTAGAAGGTACAACCACAGCTACAAACACACTCGGCCACCTCATCCTTGACAAAGGGGCCAAACATGTTCACTGGAAGAAAGGTAGCCTCTTTAATAAGTGGTGCTGGAAAAACTGGCTTTCCATATGCTAGAAACTAAAACTAGATCCATGTCTATCACCATGCACTAAACTAAAGTCAAAATGGATCAAAAATCTAAATATTAAAACAGAGACATTAAATCTGCTGGAAGACAAGGTAGGTAAAAATCTTGATGACATAGAAGTAGGCAGAGAGTTCATGAACAAAAATCAAACTTCATAGGAAATACTTCCTAGAATCAATAACTTGGGCCTCGTCTTATTAAAAAGTTTTTGCATGTCAAAGGAAATCTCCAACAGAATGAAAAGAAAACCCACAAATTAGGAAAATATTTTAGCCAACTGTCCCTCAGACAAAGGACTTCTATCTAAAACATAAAAAGAATTTCAAAAAATCAGACCCCTAAAATTCAAGGACCCAATCCAAAAATGGGCATCTGAGGTGTATACACACTTCTCAGAGGAAGATATACAAATGGCAAATAAATACATGAAAAAATGTTCAACATCAATGGTCATTAGGGAAATGCAAATTAAAATAACACTGAGATTCCATCTTACTCAGGAAAGGATGGCCAAGATAAAAAAATCAACCAATAACAAATGCCATAGGGGCTATGGGGAAAAAGGAACTCTTCTTCACTATTGGTGAAAGTGTAGACTGGTGCAACCACTATGGAAATTAGGGTGGAGATTCCTCAAGAAGCTAGGATTAGAGATTCCATTTGACCCAGCTATCCCACTTCTTGGTATCTTCCCAGAAGAACTGAAAATGCCATGCCACTGTGATGTATGTGCACCCATGTTTATAGCAACCCAATTTGTAATAGCCAAATCTTGGAAGCAACCCAAGTTCCCATCAATCAAGGAATGGATAAAAAGATGTGGTATTTTTGTACAATGGAGTACTACTCAGCTATCAAGAAATGGACATGACTTGAGTCACACTCATAAGTTAAATAAATCCAACTCACATGTGCAAAAACCATATTATCTCCCTAGTGTAAGAAACTGAAAAAGTATATATGATCCAAAATCTACAATAAATACTGTCTCAGTGTAAGAAACTGCTCAAAGAGGAAAAGTAATTGGGATGGGGAAAAGAAGAAAGAAGGAAGGTAAAAGAAAAAAGACATAAATTTGTATATATGTATACATAACATAGCTAAAATGACTATACTACTAAATGTATTAGTTATTGGAAAAGAACAGTTAATACTAATATGACTAGATCAATTTTACATGTCCATATCTGTTAATCTAAATAAACCTTTTGAAGGTAATAATTTGCACTATTACAACCATTGTCAAATTCCTATCATCTTGCTTTGTAAGCCTATCCTGTTATTGTATTGGATTTGTTGTTGTTGTTTGTCTCTTTTGCTTTTTGTTTTTCTTTTCTGAGTCTTTTTTCTCTTAAATAAAAAAGTCACCTCCTCTTCAGAATTTCCTGAGTACACATATTAACTTGCTACCCACCTTTAGTTGTTCTTTAATTTTCCTCCTAGTATCACTTGACAACTGATGTAGCATATATTCATTAATTATCTCCTTCTCAAAGGTACAAATCCCATGGAACAACAATTTAAATATATATATATATATATATATATATATATATATATATGTTGTTTCCATATTTGTATTTTGAAAGGTAGACATTTGATAGAGAGGAAAAGAAAAGACATTAATTTTTCATTGATACTTAAAGAGGATTTAGGTTCAAGATCATATACCAATTATCAGGATTACTGTTTTATGCTTCCTGAGTATCAGCAAACACTCTCCGGCACAGCAACCAAGATACTGTACTGTTATCCCTCTTCGATAGTATTTCCCAGTCCAGATGTGGACCAAATGCTGCCTTTCAGTGTTTTTCTCAAATGTTTAATTTACTAAAGTTATTGTTAGTATCACCAGCCATCAGCAAAGCAAAATCTTCAAATATGTCATCAATTTCTCTTAACACTAGCTTCACAGGAAAGCTGGCAGCCCCCCCCACCAAGATTTTCCTTTATAGACACTGTGCTTGTATGCTGCACTGAAAATGCTTCTATCCTGGACTAAGTTCTTGGTTCCCAGGTTACTTCCTCACAATAAGCTTGCTTAGCATGTGAGAAAAGGAAATATTCCACATTAATGGGAGAATAATAGGATTCTGGTTTCCCTCTTACCTAATGGAGAGACCCTGACATGAAATTGAAGTACTAAGAAACAAAAAAAAGTTTTCATTATAGAAAATATACATTATTAAGTACATTATCAAAAACTTGGAAAGTATAAAAGGAGAAATGTATATCCATTATCTTACCACCTTATCCACATTTAAAATTATCACCATAATCTGATTATTTTTTCAACAGTCATTATCAATTTTTTTCTTTTAAGATCACTCTCAACATTCTTTTCTAACTGCAATCACTCAATTTAAAAAGATTAGGAATAAAAGATACACACACAAGTAGCAACCTAACTGATAGTAATACAGGTCCATGTGTACAAAGAGACATAGACCAGGCAAAATGGTTGAGAGTAGTAGAGTAGATAAATTCTAATATTTAATTACAATGTAACACCATAGCAAGAAAATGAAGCAAACTATACTTACACATAGCAACATGGCATGTCACAAAAAATAACATAAGCAAAACAAATCTTATATCAAACTGGGCATGGTGGTGCACACATGTAATCCCAATGCTCTGGTAGACTGAGGCAGGAGGACTGCAGGTTTGAACCTAGCCTAGGTAACTTAGCAACTTAGTGAGGCCCTGTCTCAAAAAACAAAACAAAACAAAAAAAAGGGCTAGGTGTGTAGCTCAGTGTGAAGATTTTCACTTTAGTTCACAGTAACACACATGTGTTAGTGCACACACACATACAATCACATATCAAGGAATACATATTGAGTTATTCTATTTATAATAGCCTGAAAATGGAAGACTAAACTGAGAGCCTCAGAAGTCAGTACTTATGTTTGGAAAGATGGGGACCAACAGAAGGTTCCTGGTATTGGTAATTTCCATTTATTGATGGAATCAATGGTTACATTTGTGCTCTTCTTGCAATATATCACCAAGCTGTACATTTATGCTTTACAGTTCTTTTGTACATGTGTTGTACTTTAAATTTTAAATCATTTTACAAAATGCTAGGAAAATCTAGGGTCTACTTGAAAATTCTTAAAAGGAAAAAGGGATTGTTTTAAAATTCATTCTCGATGCTTATTTCATTCCTTCTTACTCCCTTTAAGTTCCTCAGGGTTCCCTATATTGACACACTCTCTAAACAACCTCTTCACTTAATCCCTTTCCTGTGTCAGTCCTTCTGTAACTTGGCCCAATCTTTAATGAACACATTTGATAAACTGATCTGTGTTAGTATGTGGATGACAATCTTTTATCTCCTTTATATAATATGCACAGAAACTTCTAGAGACAATACATCAATCTATCAGTGTAGGTGGAATTGTATAATTTGTGAAGATGTCATTGGAGGGCATTGTCTGAGGAAAGATCTAAATCAAAAACAATCAAAGGCATTTGAAGATCTGAAAAATAAACCATCTCATTTGTAAGTATGACCTTATTTTTGCATATGGAATGAGAGAACTCTATGGTTACTTTCCATAATGCCAAATATGTGGCAGATCTAGTTTGCTTCCAAACCTACAATTTGCCATTAGAATTCTAGATAGAAATTGAGACCTCCTCACCGTCCAGCTATCAGGAGCTCTTTCTCAGATGCCTTCTTCCGTATCTTGGTGTAGATATCTATGGTGAAGAGGGTGCTGGCGCTGTTGAAGACGGAGGTCAGGGAGCTCATGAGGGAGGCCAACATGACTGACAGCATCAGGCCTCGAAGTCCTGAGGACAGGAGAGAGTGCAAGCACTCGTTAGTGGCCAGACATCATGATATATGAGAGCTGGGCTAAATCAGAAAGCTATTCAAAGATAAAAGTGTCATCTGGAACATTAGTTAACTGATGAGCCTATCAATACAGAACACCATGGAGCATTTCTTGGTGATCTGAGAATAGTATAGAATTTTAACCTCAAATGTAAATTTAGAAGACATCTAATGGAACCCAGTTTTAGAAGACAGGAAACAGCATTGTATCTTTCTTTGCAGATGGTCCCTTGTTTATGTGTTTTGTTTCCTTCATTTTGAAAATGTTCATGTGTGTCAAGGAGGAGAAAGGGGCACAGAAGTATTAGCTGATGTTTCCATGTGGTTGTACCTGTTTAGCTCTGCATGGCATCTTGTTCTGTTTCAGTTTATGACAGCAATGATCATCTTCTGTCACTCTAATCATTCACTTATTTCATATGCGTGGCTCATTTTCTATCTCGTGAAACTGAAGTGTGAATTTCAAGGGGGAGGAGATATTTTGTTTACTTCACTGATGTTTAATAGCCACCCAAACAGCATCTGACACATCATAAAAATAGTGTAAGTTAAAAAATGAATTGAAATTTATTATTTGAATAGAGTTGGCCTATAGAAAACAGGATAGCTAAACTTTAGTCCTCTAAGTGTGTAAGTTTGTGGCTGTACAATAATTTTGTCCACAAAGAGGCCATTTGAGTGTTCTTGATTGACTTAGAAAACAGTCTTGAACCTGAAGGAGTAAGAATACTTCTGACAGAAACTACATTTGTTTCACTCTGAAATCTCCAGGCCCATTATATGGCTGGTAGCTTGTTAGAGGTGCTTGAGAAATGTCGATGAGTAGACTCGAGTTAATGAAAGTAAGAATTACTAATGATTATACCATCATCTTCTTTATGGCCCATCTACATAGACAAAGCATCTGAGGTTATACGAGCATGAATGTTCACTTACCAGTAGGCATCAGTTCCAGCACCATTGTTGGGTAGGCATAGTTAGTGCAGCCAATATCAACACCACAGTGTTTTACGCACTCAGAAGGTACGACACAGGCCACTATATCTGAAGAAACATATGAAGGAGACTTCAGTGAGAAGGGCTCAACCAGGTACAACTCATAACCACTGGAAAAAGAGACAAGATGTAAGATCATGGGTAGTAGGAAAGACATTTGCTTGGAAATTGGAGATTCAACTTTGAATTTGATATCACAGTTCTATTTTCTTTTTTCCCAGAACCCCCTAAATTTCTCATGCCCATAGCTATACATACATTGAGCCATGGGCCAGGACTCGTCCTTGGGATACAACCCAGCTAGAACTTTAAAGCAAACAGAGAAAGCTGTTTGCCTCTCAAAGTATGGCAAAGGCATGAATTCTGAAGCATGTAGTTTCAGATAAAACACCTTCATCATCATCATCATCCTCATCATCAACAACAACAACAACAGCAACAGAAACAACAAAAGGTTAGGTCCTAAATCCAGTTACAGTCAACCTAATGCTTTTCATGTAAGTGTATATAGAGGTGCCACTTGTGATAGTCAATTGTGTGATTGTCTCATAAGGAATGATGCCTCACCTCTGGGGTGGATGCAGAATATCTTGCTAATTTTTCTTTTTCTTTTCTCTTTAAACTGTATCATGACAAGAGATAATGGAAACTGAAAATCATCTAGAATAATAACATCTTAATGCATTAGCTTCTTTTAAATAATGTTTCTCTAATTATTTTCAACACAGTGTTGCCTTTTTTACACAACTATGGCAATCATTGAGATATTATTTTATAGTCTCCCATTGACATTTAGCATAATAATCTCAGCATTTCTTCAAGTTCTGAGATAGTTTTCAGCCTCTTGTGTGCACTTCTCCCCAGAAAGGTAACACAATAATTTCTTTGACTATTTCCTACTTGTTGGATATTTCTGCATTCTTTACTGTTATAGACAATGCTGCAATGCTTCAATATGGGTTGATGACAGTGAATTTGAAATTCATGTTAAAAAAGATTTTAGGAGCCAGGCATGGTGGCACATGCCTATAATCCCAGCACTCGGGAAGCTGAGGCAGGAGAATCATTGTGAGTTTGAGACCATCCTGGGCTATAAAGTGAGCTCAAGGCCAGCCTGAACTGCATACCGAAAGCCTGTCTCAAAAAGACAGAAAAAAAAGAAAAGATTTTAGTGAAATTAGCTGACATCTAGTTGAGAAAACAGAGTGAATTCAGCATTACCTGATGGATTGCTGCAATAAAAATAAATCTGATTAGCCAAATTAATTGGTTCACTTTTCATAACAAAGAAAGTTTATTTTAAGGAAGCTTTTCAACACTAACATTATGCTCAGCTCAGAAATTAATGTACTCTCAAAAAATCTGATTCTCAGCCGGGCGTGGTGGCGCACGCCTTTCATCCCAGCACTCGGGAGGCTGAGGTAGGCGGAGCGTTGTGGGTTCCAGGCCGGCTTGGGCTACAACGCGAGCACAAGGCCGGCCTGAGCTACATAGTGCGACCCTGCCTCAAAAAACCAGGGCCGGGAGTTTGGCTCAGTGCCTTAAAGCGCTTGCCCTGGCAGGCGCGAGGTTGTGAGTTCAATCCCCGGTGCCGAAAACAAAACAAAACAAAACAAAAAATCTGATTCTCAAGAAGTGAAAAATGATTCAGTTCTCCATCTGTTTCATCAAACCCTAGAAGTCAATGTGTCTCAAACACCTTTGTCAAAAATATCACCACACTCAACCACTATAGCTTACCCAATTCACATTTGACAAATTCTACCACTTTCTGTAGATTTTCTAAAATTAAAGCCACTCATGAAAACATTCTCAAAGGTCTACAAGGAGTATGAAAGGGACAAGGAAACAGTGTTAAATGTGCCAAATTTTCCTGCCTTTGACCTTCTGCACAAGCTGTTCCTTCAATCTAGAATTCCGCTTTTACTTCCATCAAGAATGGATTTTCTAGTTTATCAGGGTTTTACTGTATCTTTGGAAGTGCTTTTCAGAATTCAGGCATAAAAAAAGAGACAATATAGATGTACAGCTTGCCTGTATACAGGATACGACTGATCATTCCTGGTATCACCATGAAGAACAAAGGCAGCAGCTTTAAATATCCACACATAATGCAGGCTGCCTTCACATGAGACATGTTCTTGCCAGATAAGCAACGCTGTACAATAACCTGGACAGAAAATATAACATATTAGCGAAACAACCAGAACATAGTATTAGGATTAATGTTAAAATAAGAAATAATGCCTTGGTTAATAGGAAACAATAGGTTTTGGAGTAATATCAGGATTTCAATTGCTACTTCCTTTGCATAGTATTTGATCTCTGTGAGTCTCAGGTTTCTCATCTTTGCAGCAGGTATCTCCTGTAGGGGATCCTGAGTATTCGGTAATGTATGTAGGACTCTGAATACACAGAAGTCAATATATATAGTTACAATTAAAATATGTTTACAGCTCTCAGGCTGCAATGTGATAATGACACTATGTTTCTCCAGGTACAAACCTGTCACAATTGCTTCACTGGATAATCAGACCAGTTGTTTTGAAAACACCACAGTCAGGCTGCCTTCAGAATAGACAGATCAGGAAGCCCTGCACAGTGAACCACATCCAGTCATGCAAGCTCAGCACCTTGATCAGAACCTGGTAGGGACTTTCCCAGCATGCCTAATCATCAAGGACTTTCAGATAGGTCACTAGGGGCCTGGTTGGGACCCACACAGTGACCCCGAGTGGCCAGGGAACCACCTGTACTCAGTGGTGTGAGCCTTGAACAGTGAACCACATCCAGCCATGCAAGTTCAGCACCTCACTTGGAAGCTGGTAGGGACCCACCA
>RJWM01002648.1:81652-125471 GCA_004363535.1 Dasyprocta punctata
AACTCAGATCAGAAATAATCTCCCAGGTAAAAGAAGAAATGATAAACATAATAAAAGAAATGCAAAACACATCTAAAGTAGACACAGGTAAAAAAATTGAGGAGCACTGCAAAAAGATAGAAACCTTGAATGAACAATATAAGAAAGACACCAAATGCATGAAACAGATTCAAAGAGATATCCAGGAAATCAAAAACTCCTTTGAAAGCTGGCAAAGCCACCTCAGTAAATGTGGAGATAGACTTTCAGACCTTGAAGACAAGATTGCAACTAGTGAACAGGAAAGAAAAGATCTTTTAAAGATAACAAGGAATCAGGAAGTAACAATTCAACAGTTGCAAGATGATGCAAAGAAAAACAATATAAGATTGATAGGTGTAAACAAAAAAGAAGGTGACAACACAAATTGTATCAAAAGACTATTTACAGAAAAAATAGCTGGGAATTTCCCAAACATGGGAAAGGAAACTGACATACAGATAAGTAAAGCATATAGAACTCCAATTAGCCATTACCAAAGTAAATCTACACCCAGCCATATAATAATCAACATCCCAGAAATTCAACATAAGAAAAGAATATTAAAAGTTGATAGAGAAAAAAGACAGATCACCTACAGGGAAAGTCCATCAGAATCACATTCTCAACACAAACAATGAAATCAAGAAGAGCGTGAAGTATTTCAAATCCTAAAGGAAAATTACTTTCAAGCCAGATTGATGTACCCTACAATTGTCCTTCAAAATTGATGGAGAAATAAGATACTTCCACAACTAAGAACAGCTGAAGAACTTCATGACCACCAAGCTAACACTGCAAAGAATACTGAAAAATATTCTAGATAGACATAAAAATAGCTACAATTTCAGGAACACCAACAGAAAAAAAAAAAAAAAAAACACTAGCCAAGGCAAACAATTAAACAAAGGGGAAAGGTAAAGAGCGAACATAAGAAAGATAACATGACAAAAATAAGCCAAAATATATCAATTATAACCATTAATGTAAATGGGCTCAATTCACCAATTAAAAGACACAGACTGGCAGAATGGATCAAGAAACAGCACCAAACCATATGCTGTGTGCAAGAAACCCATCTAACCCAAAAGAAAATTCATAGACTGAAAGTCAAAGGTTGGAAAACAATACTCCATGCAATAGGAACCCCTCCCCAAAAGCAGGGATAGCTATTCTATATGCAGATAATATGAACTTCAAACCAAGAATGATCATAAGAGGCAAAGAAGTTCACTACATACTGGTAGGGGGAAAACTTCATGAGGAAGTGATAACAATCTTAAATATACATGCACCAAATATGGGAGCACTCAGCTATATAAAACAAATATTAATAGAAATGAAAAATCAAACAAGGAATAACACAATTATAACTGTAGACCTTAACACCCCATTAACACAAAGAGACAGAACAACTAGACAGAAAATCAGCAATGAAATAGCAGAACTCTAACTTATGAACAAATGGACTTAGTACACGTACACAGATTGTTCCACCCAACAACATCAGAATACACATTCTTCTCAGCTGCACATCATACATTCTCTAGAAGAGACCATATACTAGCCCATAGAACATGCTTCAGTAAAAGCAAAAGAATTGAAATTATTCCTTGCATATTATCTGATCACAGTGCCATGAAACTAGAAATTAACGACAAAAGAAACTGCAAAAACTCCATAAAAACATGGAAATTAAATAATACACTCCTGAACAATCAATGGGTCACAGAGGAAATTAAAGAAGAAATTAAGCAATATCTACAAGCACAAGAAAATGCAAATACAACTTACCGGAACCTGTGGGATACAATGAAAGCAGTCCTCAGAGGGAAGTTTTTTGTGGTGAATTCCCATATCAGAAGAACAGAACAAACAGAAATAAACGACATGATGCTACACCTCAAACTTCTAGAAAAAGAAGAGCAAGTCAAGCCCAAAGCCCAAGGAAGGGAGGAAATTATAAAGATCAGAGTAGAAATTAATGCAATTGAAACTAAGAAAATAATGCAAGGAATTAATGAATCAGAGTTAGATCTTTGAAAGAATAAATAAAATTGATAAGGCCCTAGCCAATCTTATTTAAAAAAAGGAAAGAAAAAACTCAAATTCATGCAATAAGGAGTGAAAAGGGTGAAATCAATACAGACCTTGAGAAAATACAGAAGATTATCAATACCTACTTTGAAAACCTTTTCTCTCATAGGTTCCATAATACAGAAGAAATAGATAGATTCCTAGAAACATATGTCTTATCAAAGCTGAATCAAGAAGATGTAAAACTGCTGAAAAACCAAATTTCAGTTAATGAAATTGAAAATGTGATTAGAACTTTATGACAAAGAAAAACCCAGGTCCTGATGATTCACAGCTGAATTCTACAAGAAATTCAAGGAAGACTTAATGCTAACACTTCTCAAACTATTCAGTGAAATTGAAAGGAAAGCAGTTGTTCCCAACTCATTCCTGAAAACAAGTATTACCCTCATACCAACACCACAGAAAGGCCCAACCAAAAAAGAACTACAGGTCAATTTCCCTAATGAACATAGATGCAAAAATCCTCAATAAAATACTGGCAAACAGAATGCAGGAAATCATCAAGAAGTTTATACACCACAACGAAGTGGGATTCATCCCAGGAATCCAGGGATGCTTCAACATATGCAAATGAATAAATTTAATACATTGTATTAATCGAGCCAAAGATAAGAATCACATGATCATCTCAATAGATGCAGAAAAAGCTTTTGATAAAGTCCAACACTCATTCATGATAAGAACCCTATGGAAAAATCAGAATAGATGGTCTTTACGTCAATCTGATAAAAGCCATCTATGACAAACCAACAGCCAGCATCATATTAAATGGTCAAAAACTGAAAGCTTTTATTCTAAAATCAGGAACAAGACAAGGATGTCCATTATCACCACTCCTATTCAATACAGTACTTGAAATATTAGCCAGAGCAATTAGATAAGAGAGAAAAATAAAAGGAATAAGGCTAGGGAAAGAAGAAGTTAAATTATCATTATTTGCAGATGAAATGTTACTCTACATAGAAGACCACCAAAACTCCATTGAAAGACTTCTAGATGTAATAACCAAATTTAGTAATGTAGCTGGATATAAGGTCAACACTCAAGAATCAATAGCATTTCTGCACACAAACTAACAAACTCACTGAGAGAGAAATAAGAGAAGCCACACCCTTCACAATAGCATTCAAAAAATGAAATACTTAGGAATCAACCTAACAAAGGAAGTAAAAGATCTATTCAGTGAAAACTATAGTACTCTATAAAAAAAGAAATCAAAGAGAATTTCAGAAAATGGAAAGATATTCCCTGTTCATGGATAGGAAGAGCAAACACTGTGAAAATGGCCATTCTTCCAAAATTGTTATACAGATTTAATGCAATTCCAATCAAAGTACCATTAGCGTACATCACAGATACAGAGAAATCTTTCCTAAAATTCATCTAGAACCAGAAGAGATCTAGAATAGCAAAGGCAATTCTGGGCAAGAAAGACAAGGCATGGGGGCATCACAATCCCAGACTTAAGGTTTTACTACAAAGCTACTGTGATAAAATCAGCATGGCACTGGAATCAAAACAGATCAGAAGATCAATAGAATAGATTAGAAGATACAGCCACAACTATAAACACACTTAGCCACCTTATCTTCGAAAAGGGGCCAAACATGTTCACTGAAAGAAAGATAGCCTCTTTAATAAATGGTGCTGGAAAAACTGGCTTTCCATATGCCAGAAACTACAACTAGACCCATGCCTATCACTGTGTACTAAACTAAAGTCAAAATGGATCAAAGATCTAAATGTTAAAACAGAAGCACTAAATCTGCTGGGAGACAAAGTAGGTAGAAATCTTGAAGATATAGGAATAGGCAGAGAATTCATGAACAAAAATCAAACTGCACAGAAAATATTTCCTAGAATCAATAACTGGGACCTTGTCTTTTTTTTTAAATTTTTTTCATTTTCTATTTAAGAGAAAAACAGATACAGAAAAGAAAAACAAAAAATTAAAGAAACAAACAAACAACAACAACAACCCAAAACAATAATGGTATAGGTTTTCAAAACAAGATGATAGGAATTTAAAAATGGTTGTAATATTGTATATTGTTACCTTCAAAAGGGTTGCATAGATTACCAGATACAGACATAAAAAATTGATCTAATCATAGAAGTATTAACTGTTCTTTTGCAAGAACTAAGAGAATTAGTAGTATAGTCATCTTAGCTATCTTATGTATATATATACAAATTTATGTCTTTTTGTTTTTCCCTTGCTTCTTTCCTCCTTTCCACATCCTAGTTATTTTTCTTTTCTTTTTCTTTTTTTTATTTAATAGAAAAAAGACACATAAAAGAAAGATGAAAAGCAAAAGAGACAAACAAATGACAATAGCAAATCCACAACAGTAACATTATAGGTTTACAAAACAAGATGATAGGAACTTGACAATGGTTGCAATATTGCATATCATTACCTTTAACACAGTTATTTACACTAACAGATATAGACATGCAAAATTGATCTAATCATATGAGTATTAACCGTTCTTTATCAATAACTAATACATTCATCAGTATAGTCATTTTAGTTATACATATATACAGATTTATGTCTTTTTCCTTTTTTCCTTCCTTCTTTCCTCCTTTTCCCTTTCCCAGTTACTTTTGCTCTTTGAGCAGTTTCTTACCCTTACAAAGGATTTATTGTAGATTTTGGATCATATATACTGTTTCAGTTTCTTACACTAGGGAGACAATATGGTATTTACACATGTGGGTTTGATTTATCTCACTTATGAGTATTGTCTCAAGTCATGTCCCTTTACTTATAAAAGTCTCAGTGCAATCTTTCTTGATAGCTGAGCAGTACTCCATTGTACAAAAATACCACATCTTTTTTATCCATTCCTTGATTGATGGGCACTTGGGTTGTATCCAAGATTTGGCTATTACAAATTGGGTTGCTATAAACATGGGTGCACAAATGTCACTGTGGTATGATGATTTCAGTTCTTCTGGGAAAATGCCCAGAAGTGGGATAGCTGGGTCAAATGGAATCTCTAATCCTAGCTTCTTGAGGAATCTCCACACTGACTTCCACAGTGGTTGCACCAGTCTACACTCCCATCAACAGTGGAGAAGAGTTCCTTTTTCCCACAGCCCCTACAGCATTTGTTGTTGGTTGATTTTTTTTTATTTTGGCCATTCTTTATGGGGTGAGATGGAAACTCAGTGTTATTTTAATTTGCATTTCTCGAATGACCATTGATGTTGAACATTTTTTCATATATTTATTGGCCATCTGTATTTCTTTCTCTGAGATGTATGTATTCATCTCAGATACCCATTTTTGCATTGGGTCCTTGAATTTTGGGGGCCTGATTTCTTTTAATTCTTTACATGTTTTAGATAGAGTCCTATGTCCGATGGGCATTTGACTGAGATATTTTCCCAGTTCATGGATTTTCTTTTCACTCTGTTGGAGATTTCCTTTGACATGCAAAAACTTTTTAGCAAGATGAGATCCCAGTTGTTGATTCTGGAAAGTGTTTACCATGCAATTTGATTTTTGTTCATGAACTCTCTGCCTACTCTGAAGTCATCAAGTAGATTTTTAC
This sequence comes from Dasyprocta punctata, assembly GCA_004363535.1. Taxonomy (NCBI): domain Eukaryota; kingdom Metazoa; phylum Chordata; class Mammalia; order Rodentia; family Dasyproctidae; genus Dasyprocta; species Dasyprocta punctata. The sequence continues at coordinate 87,334 of RJWM01002648.1, forward strand.
CTACTTTGTCTTCCAGCAAGTTTAGTGTCTCTGTTTTAATATTCATATCTTTGATCCATTTTGACTTTATTTTAGTGCATGGTGATAGACATGGATCTAGTTTTAGTTTATGGCATATAGAAAGCCAGTTTTTCCAGCACCATTTGTTAAAGAGGTTATGTTTCTTCCCATGTACATGTTTGGCCCCTTTGTCAAAGATGAGGTGGCTGAATGTGTTTGTAGTTGTGGCTGTATCTTCTAATCTATTCCATTGATCTTCAGGTCTGTTTTGATTCCAGTACCATGCTGATTTTATCACAGTAGCTTTGTAATATAGTTTCTAGTCAGGGATTGTGATGCCTCCTGCCTTCCCTTTGTTGCCAAGAATTGCCTTTGCTAATCAAGGTCTTTTTTGTTGCAGATGAATTTCAGGAATGCTTTCTCTAGCTCTGTGAGGTGTACAAGTGGTATTTTGAATGGAATTGTATTAAATCTGTATAACAATTTTAGGAGCACCGCCATTTTCATGATGTTTGTTCTTCATATCAATGAACAGGGAATATCTTTTCATTTTCTGAAATTCTCTTTGATTTTCTTTTTCAGAGCAATGTGATTTTTACTGTACAGATCTTTTACTTTCTTTGTTGGATTGATTCCTACATATTTCATTTTTTTGGATGCTATAGTGAAGGGTGTGTTTTCCCTTTACTTCTCTCTCAATGAGTTTGTTGTTTTTGTACAGGAATGCTATTAATTTTTGAGCGTTGACCTTGTATCCACCTACGTTACTGAATTTGGTTATTACATCTAGAAGTCTTTCAATGGAGTATTGGGGGTCTTCTATGTAAAATGTCATATTATCTGCAAATAATGATAATTTTACTTCTTCTTTCCTATCCTTATTCCATTTCTTTCTTTCTCTTGTCTAATTGCTCTGGCTAATATTTCCAGAACTATATTGAATAGGAGTGGTGATAATGGACATCCTTGTCTTGTTCCTGATTTTAGGCTGAAAGTTTTCTGTTTTTGTCTGTTTAGTCAGATGTTGGCTGTTGGTTTATAATATATGACTCTTATCAAGTTGAGGTGAACAAATGAGAGAACATTTATTCTGATTTTCTGTAGGTTTTTTTTTTTATCATGAATGAGTGTTGAATTTTGTCAAAAGCTTTTTTGTATCTATTGAGATGATCATGTGATTCTTGTTCTTTGTCCTGTTGATATGGTGTATTACTTTTTTTGATTTGCGTGTGTTGAACCATCCCTCCATTCCTGGGATGAATCCCACCTGATCATTGTGTATAATCTTCTTGCTGACTTGCTGTATTCTGTTTGCCAGTATTTTAGTGAGGATTTTTTCATCTATGTTCATTAGGGAAATTGGCCTGTAATTTTCTCTTTTGGCTGGTTCTTCCTCTGGTTTTGGTATGAGGGTAATCCTTGCTTCCAGGGTGGGTTAGAGAGACTCGCTTCCCTTTCAATTTGATTGAATAGTATGAGGAGTGTTTGCATTAAGTTTTCCCTAAATTTCTTGTAGAATTCAGCAGTGAATCCATCAGGGCCCATGCCTTTCTTTGTTGGTAGGGTCCTAATTTCATTTTCAATTTCATTAGCTGAAATTGGGTTATTCAGCAACTTTACATCCTCTTGATTCAGCTTTGGTAATTCATAGGTTTCTAGGAATCTGTTCACTTCTTCTGTGTTATCAAATCTATGTGAGTAAAGATTTTCGAAGTAGGTGTTGATGATCTTCTGTATTTCCACAGGTCTATAGTGATTTCACCATTTTCATTTCTTATTACATGAATCTGAAATTTTTGCTTCCTCTTTGATAAGGTTGGCTAGAGGTTTATCAATTTTATTTACTCTTTCAAAGAACCAACTCTTTGATTCATTAAGCCTTTGTATTGTTTTCTTAGTTTCAGTTGCATTGATTTCTGCTCTGATCTTTATAATTTCCTACCTTCCTTGGGCTTTGGACTTGACTTTCTCTTCTTTTTGTAGAAGTTTGAGGTGCATCATTATGTTGTTTATGTGTGTTCTTTCCATTTTTCTGATGTGGGAGTTTAGTGCTATAAATTTCCCTCTGAGGACTGCTTTCACTGTGTCCCACAGGTTCCAGTAATTTGTATTTGCATTTTCATTCAATTGTAGATATTGTTTAATTTCTTCTTTAATTTCTTCTCTGCCCCATTGATCGTTTAGAAGATTATTATTTAATTTACATGTGTTTATGGTGTTCTTGTAGGTTTTTTGTCATTAATTTTCAATTTTATTGTGCAATGGACAGATAATATGCATGGAATTATTTGAGTTCCTTTGCATTTACTGAAGCATGTTCTGTGGACTAGTATGTGATCTATTTTAGAGAATGACCCATGTGCAGCTGAGAAGAATGTATATTCTGATGTTGATGGGTGGAGCACTCAGTACACATCTATTAGGTTCATTTGTTCACAAGTTTGATCCAGTTCTGTAATTTCTTTGCTAATTTTTTTGTTTGGCTGATCTGTCTCTCTGTGACAGTGGGGTGTTAAGGTCCCCCGCTATAACTGTATTATTGTTTATTTGGTTTTTCATGTCTATTAAGAATTGTGTTACATAGTTGAGTGCTCCCATATTTGGTGCATATATATTTATGATTGTAATCTCTTCCTGTTGAAGTTTTCCCCTAACAAGTATGTAGTGACCTTCTTTATCTCTTTTGATCATTCTCAGTTTGAAGTTCAGATTGTATGCATGCATAATTATCTACCCCTACTTTTTTCTGGGTTCCTGTTGCATGGAGTATTGTTTTCCAGCCTTTGATTTTTAGTCTGTGAGTTTCCTTTTGAGTTAAATGTTTCTTCTACACAGCATATTGTTGGATTTTGTTTCTTAACCCACTCTGCCAGTCTGTTTTTATTGGTGAGTTGAGACCATTTACATTGATTGATATCGCTTATATGTACCGATTCATCCCTGTCATGATATCTTTCTGTTGTTGGTTTTCTACATTTTCTGTTTAATTTTTTGCCCTGCTTAGTGGTTTCCTTTTGTTGTTGTTCTCAAGATTGCAGCTATGTTTTTCTCTTTCTAGAGTGTCTTTCAGTACTCTTTGTAGTGTTGGTTTGGTGGCCATAAATTTCTTCAGTTGTTCTTTGTCATGGAAGTATCTTATTTCTCCATTAACTTTTGAAGATAGTGTTATAGGATATATCAATCTGAGTTGAAAGTTGCTTTCTTTCAAGATTTGAAATGCTTCACTCCAAGCTTTACCTGACTTAAAGGTTTGTGTTGAGAAGTCTGCTGTGATTCTGATAGGGTTTCCTTCATAGGTGATCTGTTTCTTTTCTCTGACAGCTTTTAGTATTTTGTTCTTGTGCTGTGTGTCTGATATCCTAATTATTATATGTCTGGGTGAAGATTTATTTTGGTTATGGTTAATTTGGGTTCTGCATGCCTCATTTACTTGTTTACCGCATTCTCTTCCTATGTTTGTAAAATTTTCTTCTATTATTTCTGCAAATAGTCTTGTCTTTGCAGGTCATTAGTATTGACCTCTGTTTCTTTATTGATGCCTATTAATCTTATGTTATTTCTCTTGGCATCATTTTGCATCTGTTGAATTGTTGGTTCCTGTTTCCTTGTTATTTTTAAGAGATGTTTTCTTTTGTGATCATAAGCTTCCATGCTGTCTTCAAGGTCTGAGATTCTATCTTCAGCTTCATTCAAGTGGTTTCATGAACTTTCCATGGAATTTTTCATTTCCTGAATTTTCCTTTGAAACCTTTTTATGCATTCTATTTGTGTCTTATTTTGTTCATTCAAAGTTTCTATCATTTTCTTATGTTCTTCTATTTTTTATCTTGATCTTCTTTAGATACACACAGCATTTCTTTCATAATGATTATCATTTCATTTTTTAGCTGAGCGATTATTTCTGATTTGAGTTTCTCTATAGCTTCATGGAGTTGTTTCTTTACTTCATTTGCTATCATTTCAGAAATTTCTGTTGTGTGATTCCCAGTGTCTCCCATTTCATTGTCTCTTGGTCTCAGTGGTCTGGGGGATTGAGAGTGCCTCTTGTTGCTTCACTTTGTCATTTTCTTCTGGGACATGTGTGGCTGGGCAGGCAGCCTCCTGATGGACTGCACTGGTACATTGTGCTGGGTAGAGCTTCAATCCTCCAATATCCCTGTGGCTATCTGGGTCACACACCCAGATTATGGCACTGGACCCTTGTGTTCTGTGGTCTGTGAGGCTGGCAGGGTGTTCCCCTGATGGATTGTGCTGGGATGCTGGGCTGGGCAGAGCTTGATTCTCTTTGTAGCTAGTGAGGGCTCACTCCTGGAGTGTCGCTGGACCTACCACCTTACTGGGTGGGGGTCAGAATCTTGGGACCCAGGCGGCAAGGTGGAGTGCAACCTGGAGTGTGGCACTGCCAGGACCTTGAGTCTGACTGCAAGGAGTTCAGAGCCTCTTGGGAGCTTGTCTTATTAAAAGGTTTCTGCATGTCAAAGGAAATCTCCAACAGAAAATCCATGAAAAGAAAACCCATGAGTTGGGAAAAAAATCTTAGTCAACTATCCCTCAGACAAAGGATTTCTATGTAGAACACATAAAGAGTTAAAAAAAAATCAGACCACTAAAATTCAAAGACCTAATCCAAAAGTGGGCATCTGAGATGAATACACACTTCTCAGAGGAAGAAGTATAAATGGCAAATAAACACATGAAAAAATGTACAACATCATTGGTTATTAGAGAAATGCAAATTAAAACAACACTGAGATTCCATCTCACTCCAGAAAGAATGGCTAGAATCAAGAAAAACACCAATGACAAATGCTGGACAGGCTGTGGGGAAAAAGGAATTCTCTTGCACTGCTGATGGGAGTGTAGAGTGGTGCAACCACTATGGATATTAGTCTGGAGGTTCCTCAAAAAGCTGGGATTGGATGTTCCATTTGACCCAGGTATTCCACTTCTGGGAAAATTCCCAGGAGAATTGAAACCATCATATCACAGTGATATGAATGCACCCTTGTTTATAGCAGCACAATTTGTAATAGCCAAATGTTGGAAACAACCTAAATGCCCATCAACCTAGGAATGGATAAAAAAGATGTGGTATTTTTATACAATGGAATACTACTCAGCTAAAAAGGAGGATCTCACTGAGGTTTTTATAGGTAAGTGGTTGGGACTTGAGACCATACTGGTAAGTGAAATAAGTGAAACTCACATGTGTAAATACTGTATTATTTTCCTAGTGTAAGAAACTGAAAGAGTAAATTAGATACAAAATCTTCAGTAAATATTGTTCAAGTGTAACAAACTGCCCAAAGGGAAAAATATAACTCAGATAGGGAAAAGGAGAAAAGAAGGAAGAGAAAAGAAAAAGGATATAAATTTGTACATATACAGTTAAGATAGCTAGGATGATTTTATTACTAGTTATATTAGTTCTTGGAACAAAACAGTTAAGATTCATAGGATTAGATCAGTTTTGCATGTTTATATGTAGTAATCTGAGTAACTCTTTTGAAGATAACTATGCAAAATAACAACCTTAGGTATGTTTTGCAAACCTGTATTATTGTTTTGGGCTCTTTGTTATTGTTATTTATTAGTCTCTTTTGTGTCTTGTTTTTCTTGTAATTTTTTATGGTTTGTTTTGTTTTTCCCTCTAATACAGAAAAGATAAATGTACATGTATAGGTGTATACATGCCTAGAACTTCTCCTAAAGGGTATAGAAGAATTGATTTAAATACGTGTGATGGAATTAACAGTTACTTTGAAGAAAATGTGATTATTATGGCAGCCATTGCTGATTTCCCATCATACTGTTGTGAAGTCCAATAATGGTTTTATTCTTTGTTATGATTGGTTTTTGTCTGTTTTGTATTGTTTGATTTCAATATGTGTGAAAGTGTGGGCAGCTATTTTGAAGAGAACAGGAGACATTATGTTAGCCATTGTCAATTTTCCTTTTGTCTGGTTTTGAAGGCCTGTAATGCTTTCATTCTTTTGTTTTTATCATTTCATACTATTTTGTTTTGTTCAAATTCATTGTGTGTGAAGATATGGACAACTATTTTGAAGAAAACAGACATTATGGTAGCCACTGTTGATTTCCTATTGTCTGGTTTTGAAGTCCTGTGTTGCTTGCTTTGCTTTGTTCTGTTCTGTTCTGTTTTGTTTTATTCTCTTTAAAAAAAAGAATAGATAGATCACTGAGTTGTTTATCTACATTATTCAAAATGTTCTCAGAGTTTCATCTATTTATGAACAAAATATGATGGCACTGGTGAACAGAATATAAATATATATATAATTTTATAACTCCTTTTTAAATTATGAAATATTTTTAATAAGAATTTTCTAGCAAAGTAGGATTTCTAATACACTGCTGCAACTTTTTGATATTTTCATTCTCAAGGATTGTCAGAAAATAGGGATGTATTCATTTGCTTAGCTGTCTTTGGAAAAGCAATCTATGAGGAATATTTTTCATATCATTCAATACTGGGGAAGCAGGCAGTATTTTTAGGCAGAGGGATAGAAGCAGACATTTGGAAGGACAACACAAATTACAGGTGAAGAAGTGAGTGCAATCACTAGATAAGCAGAGTTATGTACCAGATCTAGTGGTGAATGTGAGGGCATTTACAGGAGGAACGTCAGTGAGTCAGAAATGAAACAAATAATCGATGACAAATGCAATTCCATAATGGTGAAATGATGCATTGCTTGGTAGGTTTGATGAGAAAACCAGTTTATTATCTACAGAAAAATGAAACTGTCCAGGGATTTAAGATTTACTAAAAATGTGAAATTTAGATATAAATTTGTTTATATAAACATAAAATAGCTAAGATGATTGTACTACAAATTCTATTAGTTCTTGGAAAAGAACATGTAATAGTCCTATGATTAGATCAATTTTGCACATTTTTATCTGGTAATCTAAGCAACTCTTTTGAAGATAACAATATGTAATAGTACTACCATTGTTAAATTTCTATCATCTTGTTTTGAAAGCCTATATTGTTATTGTTTTTTTGTTGGTCTTGTAGTTGTTGTTTGCATGTCTCTTGTTTTTTGTTTTTTTTTTCTGTTTTTCCTTTGAAATAAAGTAAAAAATAAAAATGTGAAATTATTAGTTTGAAGTTGGCTGAAATTGTTTAAGCAGAAGAAATATTCAAATGACACAAAGAAAAAAACAATCTAGATGCTATAAAAAGGAATAAACAGAAAACAAAAAAGTCATTGAAGATATAAATACGAAGGCAAAAAAATGTAAGAGAATGTTCAGGAATTCTACTAGAAAGTAAATAGGCCAATTCACACTTCCCGTGAGCCAGCAGCAGCTGTGTGGGGCCGGGAAGAGAAACAAGGAGCCATTTTGCTCTTCGCATGATCCAGTAGTGGTCATGTGGGTCCAGGAAGAGAAACAAGAAGCCAGTTCTTCCTTCTCAAGAGCCAGCCAGCACGGGGGCTGGGAGGCAAGAAATACCACTCCCACCCTGTGAACAACCAGCTGATTTGGAGGATCACAGACTGAGTTGATAGTAACTGAGGTACAAAAACACCTTAATTCTCGTGTTGTTTGATTGACTTTGCAGGCCTAAAGCTGGTAGTCTGAGCACCTATTTAGAGAATAGCAATATGCAATATAGCAACTATGAGGGACTTCCTTCTGTCCTATTTTTGAAATCCAGTATTGTTCTCACTGTTTTGTTTTGTTCCATTTTAATGTTTTGCTTTCTTCAGTGTTCTGTTTTGTTTGATTTTATTATGTCTCATGGTATGGGCAGCAATTTTGAAGATAACAAGAGGCATTATGGCACCCATTGTTGATTTCCTATTATCCTGTTTTGAAGTCTTGTATCACTTTCACTATTTTGCTTTGATTGGATTTATTCTATCTTATTTTGTTTGGTTTTATTCTCTTTAAAATATTGAAAATGTCATGTCACAATGATATACGTGCACCCATGTTTATAGCAGCACAATTTGTAATAGCTAAATCTTGAAAACAACCAAAATGCCCATCAACTACAGAATGGATGAAAGAGATGTGGCATTGTTATACAATGGAATATTTCTCAGTTATAAAAAAGGATGATCTTAAGGCTTTTATAGGTAAATGGAGGCAACTTGAGACTATACTCATAAGTGAAATAAATCAGACTCACATTTGTGAATATCATATTGTCTCCCTAGTGTAAAAAATAAATGATAATAATAATAAACTGGAAGAGTAATAAGATCCAAAATGTACAGTAGATATTGTAATAATGAAAGGGAAAGAAAGTGCTCAAAATTAAAGAACGACAGGGGTAGGGGAAAGGAAAAATGGAAGAAAGGAAAAGATTATACGTATGTAGATATACACATATGAATGTATGTATGCATAAGTGTGCAAGATAGATAACTATGCTACTAATTCTCAGTTAGTTCATCAAAAACAGTAGTTTGTACTGTCATTATTTGATTGATCAATTTTTATGCTTAGATCTTGTAACTTGAACAGCTTTTCTAAGATAACAATATGCAATATATTAATTAATGTTGATTTTTTACTTAAAAAATTCTGTATTATTTATACCCTTAAAATAAAAAAAGATTAACCAGCACACTAGCAAGTGTTCAGTAATACGGGGACATTTAAATGCACCCAACGAGAATATTAATTGCTGAATAAAATTAGAAAAAAGAGAAAAATAGATAAAGAGATGGAAAATGGGAAGAAAAGATAAGAATATAAGAGAATCAGTTTCAGAAAACCAACACCCCAAATACAAGGTTCTCACAGTAAAACAAAATGGGAGCAATCCAAGAAAGAGTCCCTCCAAATTACTCAAAATACCGATTTCCAGATTAAACAGGCTAGTAGTTGCCCATTGTGATGAACAATAACAGATTCACACCATAGTACATTGTGGTGAAATTTCTTTGTCAAAGGACAAAGAAAATACAAGCTCCAGAGGAACAAAAAAGGAGTTGAATCTATAGGATTAACGATAATTTTGGGTTTCTCAACATTAATAGTAATATGGAAGACAATGAGTCTAGACTTTGGGAAAACAAACTCTGAGAAGAGTACAAATGGCCAAAAAACAATTAAAGAAAGATAACAATAAGGGCATTTTCTATATAATAAATTTATCTCCTATGAGGCCTATCAGATAGTTACTGAAAGATTTAATTGCTCTTAATGAAGAAGTAAAATGACATGAGAGACTGGAAGAAAGGAGATGTAACTCCACTGTGAGGCAAAAAGAATGCCAAAGACAGAAGGGTCTTGGATGAGAAGCCAAAGGCTCTGTGAGTAAATGACAAATGGCAGTGGGTAGAATACATGATGTGTTTGAAAATAGTGATAGATTTTGGCAATTTTCAGAATTATTGGAGCTTAGAGAAAAATAATTACCAAACAATATTAAAATGAAGAACTATTAATTTCATGCAGAAGTGAAAATTAAAGAAAAATGAATCATAAATGTCATACAGCTCATCTATGACGTACATTCATGAAGGCATGAAAATGGTAGCAACTGCTGTTGTCTTCAAAATGGTGATTGCATCAGGATGGAGGAACAGGAAGTGTACTTATGTAAGATTGAGGATTGGAAATTGAAAGAGCTAAACTCTCATCTCTCAGCATGGGAACCATAAGAAATCTTAAATTTGGAAAACCAAAAGAGAACAGTACAATGAGTTATTTGAATCACCTTAGAATCAAGCTAACAAAGCAAATTCTGACCTGAGAGTGTTCTAGTGAGGTCCATATGATGGTTTCCAGATCACACTTTGAATATTGTATAACAAATTCAGATAATAGAAATAAATCCAAAGTGCTTGAAGGATTCAGTTCTGATAGGCAAGAGATTACATAGAGAGGTAGGGCAGTAGGCAGCTAGTTTTTATAAGAGCCTTAGAGAAGTGTTTGAATCTTTAAATGATGTTTGCATAGAAAATAGAAACTAGGTGCTTTTCTAGTCTATGAGTGAGAACAACATAAATTCCCCTTCCTTCCCTCCTTCCCAACCCCTCACCTGATCTGTGCACCAGTAAAACAGAGATGTAATGCCTATTCCAAATATCATTCCTGGCCATGGAATATCTCCAGTGACAGCATCTTGGAAGAGGTGGAAGGAGTCAGCCTGAGGAGTGTAGCAGTTGGGGTTGATTGTCAGATTGTCTCCCTCAGTTACAGATGGGATGGCATTCATGTACTTCTCTGTAAAGCTTTCATAGCCTCCAACTTCAACAAAAGCTGAAAAAGCATAAGATAAAGTGAAATATCTTACAGAAATCTAAGACACCTGATGTTTATGATTACTTCTTTGTGGTGGTGGCTCATAAGCACCTCCCAGGAGCCTGTTCAAATCCTCAATACTGCCTGCCATGATCCCATGTCTTTCTAGTACCTTCACTGGCACCAGCATGCTAAGAGATTAAGTTTCACAAAGTACATAGGGGCAACATTTGTAACTTTTCTTTTTATGTCATTCTTTAAAATTTTGATTCAGTGTTTGGTCTTACCACAACAATAAAACTTGTAGCTGATAGACTGATATTGATGTCTCATAGCCATCCTGATGCTGAGCTAACAAAATGAGTGTATTGGAATTTACCATCAGAAACCCCAACTCCTCTGATGAAAGATGGCCTCTTCCTGACTTGGAGCCTGGCTTTTCTGACCTTGCTTGGAATCTGATTATGGAGCTGCACTGTATTTTGACACTGTTATAGCAAAATAATTGGAAAATTAAGGAAAAGAAATTGGGGGTAGCATGTTAGATCTAATGAGGGAAAATAATGAGACTGTGCTCACTGGGGGTCTGGAATGGTTAGTTAGGTGTAGAAAAAATTATAATTGACCTTAGAAGAACGAGCTTAGACATCTGGAACCACTTAGTATAGGTTCAAATGATGTAAAATTCATCAGAATATTATACCATTATAGAGTTGAGTTGACATTCTTTTACTTTTCTATTGAGTGCTTACTATATGCCAAACATTATGCTGGCATAGTGTGAAAAATGAATGTGGAAGGCAGGAGATCAGGTAAGGAGGATATAGGCAACATAAAGAAATTGTTTTTATTAGGTAAATATAGTTTGTAACAAGAATATATGGAAAGCTGGGCATGACAGTGCATCCCTATAATCCCAGCACTCAGGAGGCTGAGACAGGAGGAGTGCTGCAAATTTGAGGGCAGTCTGGAATACACACAGTGTGTTCCAGGTCAGCCTGAACCACATAGTGAGACCTTATCTCAAAAAAATACATACATGCAAGACCCTGGAGATAAGAGAGTCTTCTTCCTCATTCTAAAGATAAGAGAAGTGAGACTTACAGAAACCACTGAAGATGTATACCCCTGTGTTCAGAAACAAAACAAAACAAAACAAAAACAAACAAACGAACAAAAAGAACAGAAATATCAGTATGTTGTGGATAACTACATATAATGTACATTAGGAATTGGTTCAAATATTTGTTTTCAGAGTTAGTACTATGAAATAGAAACTTTCTGCAATGATGGGACTGTTTAAATTTGAGATGTCAAATGTAACAGTCTCTACTCTTCTACTGGACACTTTATTCTTATTTTTATTTTTTTTGAGTTTTTAAAAAAATTTTTTATTTTATTTTAAACAAAAGAAAAGTAAGAAACCATAATAAAACAGTTTCACAACCAGCCAATAAGACAGTAACAATCATCAGCACATTGCATATTACTATATTTCCAGAAATTATTTAGGATTATCTCAAATTTAAACAGTCCCATCATTGTGGAACGTTTCTATTTCATAGTACTAACTCTGAAGACAACTATTAGAACCAATTCCTCATGTACATTATATTTAGTTATCCAGAACATACTGGACATTTTAGACATGTCTAGGCAAATGAATTTAGTCTAATACACACCTGTAGCTAACTACATCTCCATTTTGTTAAAATATCCTACTATCATTGCGCATTTGCAGTTTCTTTAGTTTTCTGCCTCATGTATCTTCAAGCCCTGTGATAAGGTGAATGTGATTGTTTTGTTTAGTGCAGTTAAAGGGATAGAGTGTGGTAATCACAGAACAGGGGAGAGACATTTCTTTTCACCTTGTATCTTTTCTACTGTGTGCATGGATTATCAATGGAAAGATAAACAAATAACATACTAAAAGAAAATGAAAATTTGAAAGCTGTTAACTAAAGTCATCAATATTGTCTTGCTGGCATGACATAAGAGAATGAACTTGATAATACTAATAAGTGAATTAGAAAAATCCAAGCTATGTTTATGTATTCTAACAATGGATTAAATAATATATTTTAACAGAATAAATATATTTTCTGTCCCACTAAATTACTATTCAGTTATCTAAAGTTTTCTTATTATTTAATCCTTCATTTCAGGAAAGTTCTCTATGAATGAAGGGATTTTGTGCTTTGAATCCAATACACTAATGTTTCTGTAAAATTATCAAGCAAGTGTATTGATTTTGTCCATTCTGAACACCAGAAAATTAAGGTTAAACAAAATAATTTACCTAAGCACTAATTTTTTCTGTCCTTATAAGGAAGCCAATAACCTTTATGTTCTTAAGAAGAGTTTTAGATCACAGAACAACTGAATGGAAAATAGAGAAATTTCCATGTACTTTTCCAAACACACACATTGCCTCTCTGTCATCGCCCCACAATAGTGTGCATTAGTTATAATCAGTGAAGCACTATTGACACTTCATTGTCAAGTCAGGTCACATGAAGTTCCACTTTTTGTGTTGTACCACTATGTAATAATTTTTTACAGTAATAAAAATATGTCCTATTTTCTCAAGTAAGAAAGTAAACAGTCAGACCTTTCAATGATAGGAATTATATAAATGATAGGAAAATGTGAACCAACAGAATAGAAGGCAGCAGCAGAGTAGTCAAACAGAAACAAGTCCCCAGGGATCTGTGTGTGCTGTCACCACTCACCAAACCCCATGAGAATAAAAGATCCAACCACCATGATGCCGGCTTGGAGAGTGTCTGTGTAAATCACCGAGGCCAAGCCTCCTGTGGAGAGAAAGAAAAGAGAAAGGGTATTTTATGAGTGTGTATGCATCTATTTGTCTTCACCTTTGGGTTCCCCTCTACCCAAAACATCTAAAAGACTCAAAACAAAATGTATGTAAGCTCCTGGCTGAGCCACAAGCTTGTTTTGGCATATTTATCTCCTTAGTGCATGTGTCTTGTATTGGTTCTCCTATTTTCATCACCTTGTTCTGAGTCTCTTGTAGTGAAATTTCATCTTTGTGTGACTATTATAATATTAAGTAGGAGATAGGGTGAAATTTTAATATCATAAAAATTTCCTTTGATAATCATTCAATTCCCAACATTTAGTATACTTTCATGTGCTAAACAATTAATTATGTAGCAAACCATTTATGTTCTGTTGGAAAATAGCATTTTATTCACTAATTGAATATAAGAAATACTCATTGACTTGTATTTGCTGAAGTGCCATAAATAGAAGTATGTATACATAAAGTATATGTACATAAGAAATATGTGCATATATGAAATATGTGTGTATGTAAAATGTATAAGGGAGAGATCATCAGAGGTCAGCACAACTAAATAAAACATACAGCAGACTCACCAGTGATGGTATAAACAGCAGTGATAGCCAGGAGGATGGCGATCGCCAGGTAAAGGTTCAGTCCCAAAGCTAGCTTTATAAATATGGCCCCAGCAAATATGTCTGCCTAAAAAAGGAATATTTAGGGTGGGAAAGAAATATGTACTTGAGGCCTCTGGTTTCTCTGCTCCAGTATCCACACTCTGCACCTCCCTATTTTCCTAATAGATTCCTACTCATGCCTGAAGATTCTATGCAAATATTCCCAAAACAAGATATTCCATAAAGCCACAAAAAGTGATTTTGTTTTCCTTCTGTGTTCTTATAACAATTAGTTTATTGCTCAGTTGGGTCACTTACTGACTGAGGTGATATATCTTGAAAACCTTTTCTATACAATGAAGCTTAGAGAGTCTGAGTAATTGCTCATGGGAACCATTTTAGTTGTCGTAGAACAAAAATATATTCATAAAACTAATATTCTTGTTCATCAGTTAGGATTTTTATGATTTTATGTGTTTGTTTTTATTTGATATAATTATATACAAGATTGGGTCTGCTTCAAGAGGTGAAAGGAAAACTTTTTTTCCTCTGTTCTGGAAAAGATTAAGCTACTAAATATTTATTTCTACCTTGAAATCTTCAACGAATTTGTCTTCACTCTTCTCCACTTTCTCAAACTATCTGTAAAGTGGGCACTGCTTTATAATCTTTTCAAGTCTCGTGAAACAGAGGCTCAGGCAATTTGTCCAAAGTCACCAAGATAGCAAGTGATAAACTCAAGATTTGGATCTGTGCAATGTGACTCAAAAGCTCACACTGCTAAAACATTTTATTATACTTCTATTGTGGGATTTTACTTAATGAAATATATCAGGAACATTTAGAAGTATGGAGAACTATACAATTTTAGGAAGATGGTTGTGGTGGTAGTATAGTTTATGAACTCCATGGACTATATTAGACAGAATAAATAACCAACATATCCATGAAGTCCATAAGCAAGACATGAAATGTACATTGTATCAAGAGATCAGAGAAGAAATAGAAAAAATGTTTCTGAAAGACCTTAGAACTAAACATAATCAAGTATTAAGTAAGTATTCATTAAGAGGGAGAGCAGATAGATAACTACACTACTAATTCTGTTAGTTCATCAGAAGGAATAGTTTGTGTTGTCATTGTTTGATTGTCTGATCATTTTTTATGCCTAGATCTCATAACTTGAACAACTACTTGTAAGATAACAATATGTAATATATTAACTAGTATTGATTTCTTACTACTTCTTTTTTTGAAATTCTGTGTTATTTCTACCTTTTTTTGTTTTGCTTTTTGAAATAAAATTTTAAAAAATGGAAAAAAAAGGGGAAGAGCAGGCTACTTTTAGGTCTATAGCTGAAACTGAAAGAGGTTTTCCTTTAATGAATAGTGGCTAAATGTAAAGGTTTCCTGGTAAATTCTTTTTTTGTTGTTGTTTTGCTTTGGAAACAAGTTTTTCTATGGCTACCAGGCTGACCTTGAACTTATTGGCTCAAGTGATTCTCCTGCCTTAACCTCTCAAGTAGTAGATGGGACTACAGTCATATTCCACTGCTTTGGGTTCTTGGTAAATTCTGAAAGAAGTCAAAATAATGGCAATCAAATGAACTCTCAAAAATAATTTCCAAAATTCTCTTTCAGAACATGATCCTACATTGAGGAGAAATGTCTAAAAATGGAATAAAAGTTTAGAAAAATGAGAAACATTATATTTGAATGTATATGCATTAGTTTCATAGTGAAAGAGGGAAAGAATAATTTGTAAATAAATTCTGATGGTTTGGGTTTTTTTGTAGCAGTGTGTGAGAGACAATTTTGAAACTATTTTAGATGTATTGTAGGACTAAACAAACATGTTAATGGCATGGGAGCTCACAGTCCTCAACTGTGCAATAAAGAACATATGAATATAGAATTTGGGAAGGCAATAAAATATACTATAGAGATCAATTGTAGCTGGAGGCATTAGTGTGATCTCCATTTCTAAACTTCATGTATGTATATATAATTGCAACAGAATTCATATATATGATGTATATCATATATGAATATATTATATATTTTCCAATTTTATTTGCTAAAAGAACCAAGAAGCAAAGACAATCCAATGAATACACTTGGCATCTAGATTCTGAGCTCTAACACCCTTTCCCACTTAAAACAGTCAAGGCTCTCCCCAAAATGGGTGATCCTAGAGATGTGGCATGGTTGGTACAAGATGAGTTTGAAACACCTTGTTTTTCCAGAATTTAAGGAACTAGTCAACACAATGATGGAGAGGTATCACATTATTTACAAAGGAGCCAGTCAGAGGACCTTCTACTGGACCAATCTGATAAAACACGAGGATCAAAATAATTGTATAAAATAATTTTATGTAAAACAAGGATAAATAGGAATTTATGAGTCCCTGTCAATCCTAGAGAAGAAGTGAGGATTCTGCTTTCAGTAGCACGCTGAATGATGTCTGGTATCTATAGAAGGACTCTACAATGGAAATTCATTTGGTAGCTATCATAGTAAAGATTGGATCAAGTAAGAATCATCTAGGGATGCTAAACGTAGTGGGAAAGTTTGAAGAGGAACAGGTTATTGGAGTATTTGAAATGTCTCACCACAGATGGCTTATTAGTTACTAGGAAAAATATTTATATAGTGGAGAATTTCCAGAAATACAACTACTATACAAATTGAAAAGATTGTACTTTTAAAATGTTACATATACATAAAAATTTTTTACTATTTCCAAAAGAGAATATAACCTATGAAGGTATAACTCATACATATATGCACACACCTGTAGTTATTATTGTCTGATTCACACCGATTTACATAGGAATGACTATTTAATCAAAGGATTTTAATTTCTTTTGTTGTCCCACTCATCACTGACATGTAAAAATCACATCATCGTATTACAAATTCCTTGACTTTTTCTATTATATAGTACCATTAAGGCACCATTGATGGTTTTGAAATTGTATGTAAGTGGCTTGTACACTATCAATAACTTTTTTGTGATGGTAAAATAACATGGCACAGAATTTGCCGTTATAACCATTTTTTTTTAATTTTAAGGAGGAAAAAAAAGAAACAATGAAACTGAGTTTCAAAACAGGTTAGTAGGACAGTTACAATTCTTGATACATTATGTATTGTTGTCTTTGTAGTAGTTATTCAGAGTTTAGGTTATAGGCATGATATCTTGTCTAAACAATATTAGCACAAAACATTCTTTTCAAGGAACAAACAGAAGCTAGTTGTGTAATTATCTGAAGTAACTTGTGTATACATAAGTTTTTTTCTTTTTCCTTTTCTTCCTTTCTTCTTTCTCCATCACACTTTTTCATTTCTTTTAAACAGTTCAGGGCTGGGGAGTTTGGCTCAGTGGCTTAAGCGCCTGCCCTGGCAAGCGCAAGGTTGTGAGTTCAATCCCCAGTGCCACAAAAAAAAAAAACAAAAACATTTCTTTTAAACAGTTTTCTAATTCACAGTGTCTATTTCACTTTTTGTATCCTATTTACTTGTTCAGTTTTTCACACTAGTGAGACACTATGATTTTTGCACACGTGGGTCTGATTAATTTCACTTATGAGTGTGGTCTCAAGTTGCATCCATTTACCTATAAAAGTCTCCAGTTTATCTTCCTTTATGGCTAAGTAGTACTCCATTATATAAAAAAACCACATCTTTTTTTATCCATTCCTTGGTTGATGGGCATATGGGTTGTTTCCAAGATTCAGCTATTACAAACTGTGGTGGAATAAACATGGGTGCATATATATTGCTAGGGTATGATGTTTTTAATTCTTCTGGGAAAATACTCAGAAGGGGAATAGTTGGTTCAAATGGGACCTCTAATCCTAGCTTTCTGAGGGAACTCCACACTAGTTTCCTATTCAATGTATTTCTGGAAACATTAACCAGAGCATTTAGAGAAGAGAAAAAAATAAAAGGAATAAAGATAGGAAAGGAAGAAGTTAAATTGTTATTATTTGCAGATGACATGATACTCTACATAGAAGAGCCCCAAAACACCAAAAAAGTTGTAGATTTAATATTCAAAATTAGTAGTGAGTCAGGATACAAAGTCAGCACTTGAAGGTCATTAACATTCCTTACACAAGTAACAAGCTCACAGAGAAAGAAATTAGGGAAAGCACACCCTTTATGATAACATCCAAAAAAAAGATTGAAATACTTGGGAAGCAATCTGAAAAAGGATGCAAAAGATCCATACAGTGAAAACTTCAGTACCCTAAAAAAAGAGATTGAAGAGGATATCAGAAAATGGAAAGATATTTCTTGCTCGTGGATAGGAAGAACCAACATAGTGAAAATGGCCATACTCCCAAAACTGTTATACAGAGTTAATGCAACCTCGATCAAAATATCATTAACGTACCTCATGGATCTAGAGAAAACACTCCTAAAATTCATTTAGAACTACAAAAGAACTAGAATAGCAAAGGCAATTCTGGGCAACAAAAGCAAGTCAGGGGCATCACAATCCCAGACCTAAAATTATACTACAAAGTTACTGTGATAAAATCAACATGATAAAAACAAAACAATAACAGCAACAAAACAGGCCTAAGGATCAATGGAATTAAATAGAAGATGAAGATGCAATTCCAAATGCAATCAGCCATGCCCCCATTTTGGCTCCACAAAGGAGCCAAATAAGTTCACTGAAAGAAAGACAGCTTCTTTACTAGTGCTGGAAAAACTGGCTTTTCACATGCCGAAGACTAAAAGTAGACCTGTGTCTCTAACCATGTACTAAACTAAAGTCAAAATGGGTCAAAGATCTAAATATTAAAACAGAAATACTAAATCTACTGGAAGACAAAGTAGGAAGAAATCTTGAAGATATAGGGTAGGTAGAGATTTCATGAACAGTATCCAAACTGCATGGGAAGTACTTCAAAGGATCAGCAAGTGGGATCTCATCCTATTAAAAAGATTTTGCACAGCAAAAGAAATCACCAACAGAGTTTTTAAAAAACCACACAGAATGGAAAAAAATTTAGTCAACTGTCCTCCAAAGGACTTCTATCTAGAATATATAGAGAATTGAAAAAAATCAGGTCCCCCAAATTTGAAGACTTCCAAAAATAGGCATCTGAGATGAACATGCACTTCTCAGATGAAATACAAATGGCAAATAAATAAATGAAAAAATGTTGAACGTCATTGGTCATTTGAAAAATACAGATAAAAACATTCTTTTCAAGGAACAAACAGAAGCTAGCTATATAACTCTTTCAACTACCTTGTGTACAGATATCTTTTTTCTTTTTCCCTTTCTTCCCCCATCCCCTATCACAGTTTGTCTTTTCTTTTGAACAATTTCTTCTCAATTCACAATGTCTATTGTACTTTTTGAATCCTATTTACTTGTTCAGTTTCTAACACTAGTGGTACATTATGATTCCTTCTCACTTCAGAAAGAATGGCTATCATCAAAAATCAACCAATAACAAATGCAGGCTGGACTGTGGGGAAAAAGAAACCCTTCACAATTGGTGAGGGTGTAGACTGATACAACCACTGTGGATATAAGTATAACCATTTTAGGTGTATAATTCACCAGCATTAAATAGATTCCTGAAGATGATGCAGTATTTCCAGTAAAGAGGAATTTCAATGATCCAGAATTTTCTGTAATAGGGTCTATAATGAAACAATTGTGAACATCTTACTAAGTATTATAGACAGGATAGTGTCTTTATCAACATTTATTTCCTGATTTTAATATTTGCAATATGATTTTCTAAAAGAATATCAAGGTTTTGAAGAAATGTAAACTAAAATATTTAGAGATTAGTAGACATCACATCTACAACTTCAACATATGTTACTGAAGGTTGAGAATCCATGTACAAGATGATCTCTTTCCAGCCAGGGTGGTGGAGAACTCTGGAAAGTCTTCTGTTTTTAACTTCTTATAACAATCAGTTTAATAAATAACTGCTATAGGATCAGTTACCAGAATGTAAAAGTATACAAACATTCATGCCTAAGATTAATCATTATTAATATTGTTCAAAACATAACCCTGCAAACAAGAATGGACTCTTTCTGTGGCATCTTTCCAGCTGGCCACAGAGCCTGTATGGTAGCACACAGATGGTCTTGGCTTTCTTGCACTGTTCTATCTCTTCTCTACTAACCAGAAGTCCTTATTCCAGAAGGCCTAATCCCTCAGGGGCCCATTTACCTGCTGTCAATCTGCTTGAGTATGTCTTATATTTTATTTCTTTTAGTACATGTTTGTGATGCATAATGAGTGCATCCATTGTGAGGAGTTGGTACATGTACAAGATACATCTTAATTCTTTTTACTGTCTCTTCCTTTCCCCCTCATCTCTTGGTCCCTTTCCCATTTGCAAAAAAATTATCTTCCATTTTCCTATTATTTATCTTTCATTTTGATACCTCATTTATTTATACTTTGGGTTTCTCATATAAGAGAAATCATGCAATATTCAAGCTTATGTGTCCATTAAATTTGAGTCACTTATGGGAAAATGGTGCATGCTTTTTAGAATCACAAAAGTGTAGAAGTCAGAGCCAGAGAAAGACTGTGAGATTAGCAATTCCAATCCATTTGTAAAACATATCATTACAAAGTCCCTGACACCAGGAGCTCCTTTGCTCCTTCTAAATTTCTTATTTTGAGGACTGTTTAAATTATCTCTCTGAGCACTTCCAGTTCCACTTGGCAAGTAACAGACCCTTTCCTCCATGTACATAGAGCATCTCAGTTTGTCCATGAACCCTTTCAGCTTGTAGGTGTATTTGTTTTTATTATCATGGAGTTCTGCTGAACTCCATGTGTTCAGAAATCTTTGTTAGCCAACTGCAACCATAGGATGCAATCAGTGCTCATTTACTTTTGCAAGGCTCATGGACATGACTAAGCAGCTGGTTTACTTGCAACGATTATTTAGTTACACTGAAGAGCAATAGTGAAGGTCAGCTTTTTCTTTCATGAAACTTGAGATACCTGCCTGACCTCTAAACTTGGGGAGATTATTTTATTAGTCACTGATACATGAGAATTGCTCTTTCTCTTACTTCCTGTGCTGCTGAAACTTCAAATTCCTATCTTGTTCCATCACTGATAACCTCCCAGGAATAATTGCCTTAACACTTATTTAGGTCATTTGTTTTATAGAGTCAGTCTGATATAGGGTGAATTTGAGAATAGTCCGTATAGTAATTAAAACTACTTTCATTTTGATTCACGTGTCTGATAATAAAATGGAATGAAAATATAACCGTGGACTGGCTCTGTGAAAGAAGACAAAAGTTATCGGGCACTGGAAAAGGCAGAAGAAAAGAGAAATCTTCCATTACCATTAAGTACCTATTTCTTGAATGATAGAAATTTAGTTCTTTCAGTACATCTGCTTTTACATATCCTTAATGCTCTCAGAGGGAGAATTTACAGTGTGGAGGCTCTCATGACTTGAAAATCTACTACTCTGTGAATGGAGTGTCTCTGAAACTCCATTTCCCCCATGAAGTCTTGGTAGGGAGGCCTGACGAAATTTAGGACATCCATATGGTTTGAGCTGGTTAATACTGTCAACCGTCTATGCACATCATTCTCTGATCTTAGCATGGTGATCCTATCATGCAAACTATTGAAGTTACTCTTTTTAGAAGGCTTAACTCACAGAAATCTTCAAAGCCACACACATGAAAAGGCTGAGGACGGAGAGGTAGACCTGCAGTCGATTCCCACCAAACCTTTTCTTGAGGTATTCTGGCATGGTCATCACCTGCAGGGAAAAACATCCAAGATATGTATGTTTTTCTTGAGGCAGTGAGTGAGATCTCCTTTATGCTCCTGCAGGACTGGATTAGACATAAAGAGAGTGGGACCCTCTGCCTTCCATTTGCTGTGCTGGGGTCAGAACCTAATACTTCACAAGTGCTGAGCAAGTATTACTCAGCTACATCTTCAACTTGAGAGTGGGTTTTTGTAAACCTCTTTTGGCATGTGACTTTTCTCTTCTGCACATGCCCATGTCATGTGATGCCAGCTGCCATCAGGCCCTCACCAAGCTGAGCATGTACTGATACCATGCTCTTGAATCTCCAGAACTGTGAGATTCTTTTTCTTACATAGTACCCAGAATCATTTATAGTAACACAAAATGGATTAAGGACTATTGAGAATTTTCCAGAATTAAGAAAAATGTAAGACTTCAGATTGAGGGGAACATGAGTAAATCTCAACCCTTCACTGTCTGGCTCACTGGTTTCTTGTGAATCTTTCCAACCCCATGTCTGCTGAGAATGTCTGACACCAATCTCTGCCCCTGTGTGCCAGCCACATTGAACCATTCCAGGCAGGAGCTCATAGAGTGCTGTAGTCTCTTATCCTGGGCTTTGCATACAGTATTGCCTGTGCTCTGTCACCCATCTCACCTATTTTTCTTGGCTAACACTTGCTCATTCCCCAAGTCTTCATCAGATGACCCTTCCTGAGGGGTGTTACTCTGAATGCCCAGATTGGACTGGGAACACTTCCTCCATTACCCACTCCTTCAAGTTGGTTCAAGACAGCACTTCCAGACGAGATGACAGATTTTCTCTTGTCCTTCTTCTTGGTGAGGAAATCATGGCTTCTCTTTCACAGAGGTGTTCCTGACATTGTGCACAGTAACTAGCAATAGGTTGGGTGCTCAAACACTGTTTTTGAAGAGAAGAATCCCCCTCTTGATAATTCCAGGACAGCTCTCCCTGCTGACCAACCTTTATAACTCCCACTGCCTGCTGGGCATGTGCACTTTGGTGCTCTACAGGTACCAAATTTTCAGCCAGTTCTAATGTTGACTCATTCACAAGAGTGCTACCTCTTTGTCATGCATTGCCTGGCTTCCCTTTGCACTACCAACTCAATAATGGAGGCCTTATGCATCAGGCCTCTGAAATTATTTGCTCATAATATTTCTATTTCCACTGCCATCACCTGTAATTTGCCATTGAACTTGTCACCAGTAACCAAGAAGCAGCTCCACTTTCCTTCTGTTTCCTATCTAGAGCCTCTCAAAGGATCATGTGAAATTTTGCTCAAGTTCATTATCCACTCAGTTTTCTAAATGCAACTTTATAAAACATGAATGTGGTTGTAACTTTTGAGTCCCTGAAATCCTGTATTTCCCACTTCCAGGAGGATATAGGACATACTTTTTAAATGTAGGATACACACAAGCCTTTTGCAATTGAACTCCACCTATACCTGTAAGTCCACCTCTAATTTTCAGTACTCTTCCCCTACATACGCTCTGTTTTAACCATAATATTACTTGAACTCCAGATATGTCAAGTAAGGAGAATTTTAAGTTTCCATAGATTGCTGACTCTGATGTTCCAAGATTTGATTTTTCTATCCACAGAGGTAAGCCTCATCTCTCAAGATTTAAATCAGATAATTTTGGGAAGTAAATTTTTTATTGCAACAGGGGTCTCACTGTGCAGTTTTAGGACTGGGTTTAAAGTCACTATGTAGTCCAGACTGGCCTTGAACTCACTATGATCCTCCTGCCTCAGCCTCCTCAGTGCCGGGATTACAGGTGTGCACCATGCCTGGTGGGAAGCTTTTGTTTGAAACACACAGGTGACCTCACTTTCAGGTTTTCTGCACCGGGATTACCTCTACCATAGTAAGATCACCATTGATTTTTCATTTAGCTACAGCCACATTCTACACTAGACAATGCTATAGGCAAGGACTTTGATTTTTGTCACCTGTATATATTTAACAATGAATCAGGTAATAGTCAGTTACCCACTCTTCATAATTGAATGAATAAATGAATGCTTGACAGATATACAAGGGCTGATCAGGGCCAGGGATTTAGCTCAGTGGCTTAAGTGCCTGGCTGGCAGGCATGAGGTTATGAATTTGATCCCTGGTACCAAAAACAACAACAAACAAACAAAAAAACAAGGGCTGATCAAAATATACAATTAATGTTTAAATTCTGAAAGTTTATTGCACTAAAAGAAACATTGCATTAATCCCCTCAAAATATTCTCTCTCACTTTTAGTACACTAATTCTACTATTATTGTCACTTTTTGAAGCAGTTCTGGAAGTCCTCTTTTGTGAGTGTCTTCACAAGGTGTGATAAAAAAATATGGTGAATGTTGCCAATGGAGAGGTAGACTAGTGAAAACATGGAGTGTCATCAGTTACCTTATTTACCAGATCTGGCGCCTTGCAGTTTCTGTCTCTCCCCCAAAGTCAGAATGACTATGAAAGGGAAATATTTTGAATTGATTCAGGATATTGAAGCAGCTGTGACAGTACAACTAAAGACATTCATGAAAGAGGACTTCTAGAACTGCTTCTGAAAGTGGTAGCAACAATGGGATAATTGTGTTTGAAGTGAAGAGGAGTATTTTCAGGGATATTAATGCCAAAGTGTTTTAATGCAATAATGTTTTTGGTAATTTAAATACTCACCACATCTTGCACCTGAAAGATTTTCAAAGTACACCTGTGGATACTCACCCCTGCCTTGATGTAGATGGGGACAAAGAACCAACCTAGAGCCAGCAATAGTGGCAAGGACTACAAGAGATCAAGAAGAATGTAAAGTTAAAGAGGCTTGTCTTGAGGGTCTCATTATTTCATGCCCCTGAGTCAGAAAAGAAACACACACACACACACACACACACACAATTTTGTTTAGTTCTAGTCCCATTTAACACACACAATTTTGTTTAGTTCTAGTCCCAAAAAACTTTGCGCTCCATTCCCCTGTTTCTGTCATTCACAACCTACTATTTTCTGGGCTTAGAATGTGATGAACGATGTGTGGTAAAAAAGATGAAAGCAATCTGAGTCTAGCTGGGCTACTGGAAGGTCATGAAAGCTTTGCCAAAGGAAGTAATCCTGAATAGTAGGAATTATATATGGATTGTAAACCGTGAAAAAGAAATTTGGAAACAGA
Organism: Dasyprocta punctata; assembly: GCA_004363535.1. Lineage (NCBI taxonomy): Eukaryota > Metazoa > Chordata > Mammalia > Rodentia > Dasyproctidae > Dasyprocta > Dasyprocta punctata. The sequence continues at coordinate 111,965 of RJWM01002648.1, forward strand.
TGATTATTCCTAGTTCCATCTAAGTTTTGCTAAATATAAAAATAACAACAATGCAATATAGCATTAAAATGTAAATTTTACAAAGTTTATATTGTTGCAACAACCAGTGAGGCAAGTAAAATAAGCACAGTTAGTATTGCTCAGATAGTTGGAACGTGAGCCTCATGGAAATTAAGGAAGCCCGAGGTCAAAGGTAAAAGAGGTGCAGCAGCAGAGTTATCGGAAGCCTGACAACTTCACTTATTAGGCTATAGGTCATTTTGTCCATGCCTCTGGAGGCTGGCTTCATTCTGGAGTCCGTGGACCTGTCAAAACAAATCTCCAGCAATAAGGCTTATCTGGAGGCTGAATACATACTGATACTATTGAAATAAAGGCAAAGAAAAAAACCTCAACACATAAAGGGCAAAGACCTTCCACATGAGGAAGAGTAAAGACATTTGTGAGTCAAGATCATGTCTTGAGACCATCCAGGAACAGCCTGTTTAAACCTTCATGATGAACCAACTTTCTTTCACACAAGCTTCTTCCTCTTACCAACATGCCCATACTAAATGTGTATGAAACACTAGAAAGGATAAGAGAAAAGAACAGAAAACCTCAGACTACTCAAAAACTATTTATGTCATGTTCATCACATGGATAATTGTGTGCTAGATGTAAGGTAGTATGAATAAAAGAGAGGACATTGGTACCTGTCTTTAAGGAATTCAAGTTCTGATTAAGTGAACATAGGTCCTACTGGTGAAACAATAGAACAATTAGAAGTCCCATCACAGGCCTGAAAATTCTACTTACTATTAAAAAATTTACTCCTCACTCTTCTGTCACTTCCCTGGTCAGGCCTCACTTGAACAATTTCTGCCCATACATCTGGCATCAGTATTAGGGATCTTCCTTGACATTTTCTAGGCCCAACCTATCTTTCTATGATGGACATCCCCCAAGAAATCTCTCAATACTCAATGAGTGCTTCCTGTACTTGTTTAACCTGCAGAGAGTGTATGTTTGTCTACCCATTAGAGTCAAAGCTTTTCAAATAAAGAACCCTGACTTTTTCTTTTAAAAAAATTCTTCACTTCTAGTTGAGGACCGGGCAAAATGTTATACCTCAGAGAAGAGACAACAGTGAGAACAGAAATGGTCAAACATGTCAAGTGAAAGTGGGGAATGACTCATACAGAAATGACATTTCTGGCGGGAATAACTACATGAGAAAAAGTTCAGATATGAGTCATAATATGACTGGAAAGGCCGAGGGAGAATGGATCTGCAGAGGTGCTGAAAATCAAAGAGTGGACAAGGAGAAGGGAAAATGAAAGTTGAACCAAAGAGGAGTACATCCTCTATGAACTCCAAGAAAAACTTGGGGCATGGTTTCATAAAACTGGATATGGTTTGATTTACTTACATGAGTTTCAAATGTTGAAACAGCAAATCCTGAAGCTGCTCCTGTTCCAGCCAAGCCCACAAAGTGACCACTTCCGATATTACTGGCAAAGAGGGATGCACCCATCTGAAGTGCAAGAGCAAAGACTAGCATTAAAGAGATTCACCTCAAACCTCTTGAGAGCAAATAGATATTGAGATATTCCAACTATTACTTGTTAAGAGAAGGAAACAGCAAATTGTGGCTCATGGATGAAATCTAGCCTGTCACCAGTTTTTGGGTAACACATAAACCAAGGAGATATATATATATATACATATACATATATATATATATATGTATATATATATGTTTTTGAATGGTTAAGAAATCTGAAGAGTATTTTGTAAAATGTGAAAATAAGGAATGAAAAGAAAAAGAAATATAAATGTTAGAGTCCAGTGTTACAGTTTTGGAATACAGCCAAACTTTTGATTTAACATGCTGTCTGCGCGTAGTTTTGTGCTACAGTACCAGGGTTTTGTGGGTTCAATAGTCTCTACAGTCTGTAAGCAGTAAAATGCTTAAAAATTTATCTTTTATAGAAAAACTTGCTGTACCTTGCATTGCTGTGCATATTTTCCTACAAGCTTTGAGTTGAGCCTATCTTTGGCCCCACGCTCTTAGATATCTATCAGTCCTTGCCTCTTGAGTCAGCAACAAAGAACCCAGAGTTGGAGGGAATTACTCTCTGTGTACCCAGTCATGGAACTCTATTCTTATTAATCTTCTTTTTTGTTACTTTTTCTGCTATTCTTGAGATTCAAAGACAAAGAAAGTTCTCTTGAATAGGCACAGTTCTGACAGAATAGTCTTGGTGTTACATCTTGAAGTGTTTCTTCTATCTCTACTTTTTAGTCCTCTGTAAAATCATGTTTTATATTCAACTGTTTGGGGGCAGAGAGGGGATTGAGTTGATTTGTGGCTTTGAGTATGGCTGAGACTTGTATGTTCCACAAAACAGCCATTAAAGGGCAGTTTCTGAATGGTTGCTTCAAATTAAGTTCTATTTTTGAGCTTGCAGTTGGTTTGTTCCAATCACCCTGGCCAGGACATTTTCCAATCTCTACTTCCTTTCGTATTATTTAGACAAGCTAGAAAATCTCCAAAGAAAGCATTTATTTAGAACCCTTTGTATACCCGACACAATTCTGATATGCTCTAGGTTCATAGAGGATTATTGTAGTGGAAATCCAGCCAAAGAGGCCACACATCAAAACTCAGAAAGGAGAATACCCACTAGTCAAGAGTCAAAGTGGTATCACTGTTAACATTACAGGGAACATGCCTCACTATCTATAAGTGTATAGAGCATAAGAACTCAACAGACATTCAGGGCAGGGCCGGTGTGATCCAGAGGCAGATGGGGCATTGAAGAAGCAAAGCAGAGAGGCAGGGCAATCCAGTTGACAGGAGCAGCATTAGCATGGGGTTGGGGGCAAAGGTGGAATGGTTTCTAGTAAGAAGCTGAGGCAGAAAATTGTTGATAAGGATCAAGAGAAAAGAATGCAGGGAAAGCTGAACTGGGGGTCCTCAAAGAGAAGACTAAACCTGATCTCAATTGATAACATTATGATTTTTCTGAATTATAGATCATGAGGTCATAAAGTCAGGGATTTAGGAAAAGAGCTGTCAGCAAGTAAGGAACAATTCTATATCACAAATGTTCAATATCTTTAATGATTTTTTTATTCAGATTTAAACACACATGCATACACACATGGGAAATTCATTTCCAGGGAATGTCCTACTTACTGGCACCCAGGTTATTTGTCGACCAGCCAGGAAGAAACCGCCAATGGTGCCTCGGTTGGTCTTCTGCATCGCCTGAGCCAAAAACAAACAAACAAACAAACAAACATAAAATGGAGCTCAAATAACAGGCTCATTCAAGATTCTCCACTCCCCAGTTACCCTGGCCAAGGTGCTACATTGGTGAGTATTTTATTTTTATTTAGTTTTTGCTACTCCTACAGAAAGCCATGTTTTCCAGGTAGCTGTAATATAGTATCAATTTTCAACGAACTTATAAAATATAGTTTTATAAAAATTCAGAACTGGAAGGACTTCATGAAATCCTATAACAGAAATGATTTAAATGCCCAGATCACCAAGTCAGAAAATGAGCAAATGGTAAAGGAAAATAAATGAAATGAGATAATAAAAATAACTTTTGTGTTTAGTGTGTTCAGTGCTGGAGGTGCCAAAAAGAACAAGTCTGTAATTCATAGTTTTATTTCTTTTCAACTGTTGAGGTTATTAGAAGAATATATTAACTTGTATAAGCATTATTTATGTCACACACATGTGCAAGCTTGACCAACATGTGCAAGATCCTATGATTCATAAAGAAAGACAATGACACCTGTCAAATCTGTTAATGTTAAGGTACTCATGCCACACCTTTCCCATCCAAAGACACTTTCCCCTAGCCATAATCCCCACCCTGACCCCTGCCAGGCTTTCACATACCCATAGCCCAACAGCCATCACCACCAAAAAATAGATGACAATGACAGAGATGTCAGCAGGATTTTGGATGCGCTCTGATAGTGCAGGCAGCTCTGGGGTTTTAGCCGTGGTGTTGGGGCTTACTGCGCTGGCCATGGCTGCAGTTGATGTAATTCCCATCCCAAGAATGGCCCCTTCTTTATGTAAGTGCTGGGTTAATGATCAGCCACTGGCTGATGGGGCAAGATATCAGAGCTATCTCCTATGCTCTGGGACCTTTAAACCTCTCCACTTAATCTAGGTTCTGAGACCCTGGCTTTCCAGTGGTCATCACTGGCCTTACTAGAGTGTGAGAATGAGAGAGAGAGAGAGAGAGAGAGAGAGAGAGCACGAGAGAGTGCAGAGGTGCTGTGAGAATTAGAGGTGGAAAGGGGAGTTACCACTGAGAGGAAGGACAACATATTTGAGACTAGGCTAGGGAGAGATACCGGAAAACAAGATGGGGAAAAGTAGGGTTGAGTATGGAGCTTGACCAACATGTGCAAGACCCTGGGCTCAATTCCCAGTATCACAAAAACAAATGTAAGAACAAATAAAGAAGAGAAGTACAGAGATGAAGGGGCTGTCACAGTTAGGTGAAACAGAGGGAGATAGTTCATTATAAGACAGAAAAGATTCTCAGCTCAAAATTATTTCCCTTGAAAGAAGGATCAGTTATGTACTTCATGAGCTCAATTTTCTGTAGTTCTTTAGCACAAGTAATCTGAGTGGATTTACATGACATCTCAGAATTCTGACAGCTTGAGCAAGAAAAGGAAGCAGCTCTATTAGCACTATATGTGGAGAGATGATGGCAGGACTTTGGGACAGTTGGGCCGGAGATTTTAAAAAATGTAGTGTTGGGAGCCATTGAAGTTGGAAAATGACCCACATATGAACTTACCAAAGTACCAAAGAGCACCTGGGTCAACCACGTGAAAATGCTGCTACAACCCAGAAAAACATGAGGCTCCTAAACAATCCAGGTCTGGGTTGCTAGGCAGAGGGGCTGAAATTGAAGTCATCCTTCCCAGTGTATAAATAAACATGCAGCATTGGTTGAGCAGTACCTTTCCTCACATCAGGAGGAAAAGGGCTCCACCTGACCCCAGCTTTGTCTCTTTCTTTATTTTTCTCATCCTCCCATGGTTCTTCACCCCAAGAACCTCAGGAGCTGAATGGGTCATGGCAATGTAGTACAAGTAGATATTGATAAAGAAAACATAAGAAGCATTCATTATTTCTATTAAAAATAAAACTTCATAACAAAATAGAGAATAACAGCAGTTAATATTCTGCCTATTACAATCTTCAAAAGAATGATCAAAATGTTACTCAGAGTAGAGGTCATAGAATAAAAGGCTCTTACAAAGAAGAAATGAACAAATACAAGGACAAATTTCTTTTCAATGAACAAAAATAAACTAGTGGTATAAATGAAACTTATTTGCATATATCTAAAATATTTTTTGCACAATGGGATAGATAATTTGGTGAATCATTTAAACTTTTCTCTACTTCCTATTTATCTTCTATTTGTGTCCTATTTATCTTCTTGCTATTATATATAGTTTCTCATTTATGTTTTTAATTATTCTTATATAGGAGAAATCATGCAATATTTAAACTTGTGTGTCTGATTTCACTTAACATTATATTCTCAGGTTGCACCTATTTGCCTACAAATGTCTCAAGTTTATCTTTTTCTATTTGAAGAGAAAAAGCAATAAAAACAATGACACAGTTTCTAAACAAGATAATAGGAAATTAACAATGCTTAATATATTGCATATTGTTATCTTCAAAGTAGTTGCTCAGATTATAAGATGCAGACATGAATAATTGATCAAACAGTAAAAGCACAAACTGCTTTTTATTGAACTAAAAGAAATCAGTAGTATAACTATCTTAGTTATCTTTTGTGTATACATACATTTTTTTCTTTTCCTTTACTCCTTTTCTCTTTCACCCATTCTAGTAGTTCTTTCCTTTTGAGCAGTTTCTTTCCCTTTTACAATATCTATTATAGATTTTGGATCTTATTTACTTTGTCAGTTTCTTAGACTAGGGAGACAATACAGTGTTCACATATGAAAGTTTGATTTATTTCACTTAGGAATATGGTCTCTAGTTGCATCCATTTACTTTTAGTATTTATTTATTTATTTTTATTTAGGAGAAAGTAGATACAGAAGATAGAAACAAAAAGCAAAAAAGACAGACAACAACAACAAATCTAATACGATAACATTGTAGGTTTACACACTGAGGTGGTTGAAGTTTGACAGTAGTTACGATATTGCATATCGTTATCTTCATAGGGGTTGATCAGATTGACAGATATAGACATGTAAGATTTATCAATTCAGGAATATTAACTTTTCTTTTTCAATAGCTAATGTATTTAGTAATATAGTTTTTTAAACTGTCTTATTTATACATATTTATAAATTTATGTCTTTTTCCTTTTCCCTTCCTTCCTTCCTTTCCTCTTAGAATACCTCTTGTTATCATTGAAATAACTACCCATAACATCAGGTCTAATATAATCAAGTGAAATAGTTCAGAGTGAAACCAATAAAGGATAAAAGAATGGTTGTACATAAGAGAAACAAAACATTAAAGGGATCAACAAACAACAACAACATATCTGATACTGTAAAATTATAGGTTTAGGAATTTAGATGGTTGGAATTTTACAGTGGTTGCAACGTTGTATATCGTTACCATTAAGGGGGCTGTTCAGATTGACAGATAAAGACATGTAGGATTGATCTGATCATATGAATATCAACTGTTCTCTCTCACCAGTTAATGCATTTAGTAGTATAGTCTTTCAAACTATCTTATGAATACCCTCATATAAAACTATGTCTTTTTTCTATACCTTCCTTCCTCAGTTCCCCTTGTAATACCTCTTATTGTCTTCAAACTGAATGCCCTTACCAATTGGCCAAATATAGTTGAATGAAATAGTACTGAATAAAACCAATAACAAATAAGGTAATGGAGGCAATATATAGTAATGAAATGTTGATTTCTATAATGCCTCATATTAGCTTCAAGGAAGTTGCCTATATCATCTGTTGTAACACAAACACACTAAGATAGGTTAAAATCCCTCAGAACAGAGCAGCGAAAGTAATACCTGGTTTTGAAGCAAGGTGATCATATCATTGAAGGCTACCCTTATAAATTTTTTTATCTTTACAATAGCTGTCTTTGTCATCATTTATGATAAAGTTAGGCTGGTCGAGGTAGAATAGGATTAAACTAAACAGCTCCTTGAAAACCATACTGGACTTAAATCCCGTTGATGGATTATTCATTTGTCTGCCCTGCTCGGTTGTATCTCTCTGTCACTGTTTCTGGAGCAGTGGACTTCTTTATCTCTCTCTAGAATGTCCTTCAGTATTCTTTGTAGGGTTGGCTTGGTTGTCATAAATTCTTTTAGTTGTTCTTTGTCGTGGAAGTATCTTATTTCTCTGTTGATTTTAAAAGATAATTTTGCAGGGTACATCAATCTGGGTTGGAAGTTATTTTCCTTCAGGGCTTGAAATATTTCACTCCAAGCTCTTCTTGACCTGATGATTTGTGCTGAGAAGTCTGTCGTGATTCTGATGGGCCTTCCTTTGTAGGTAATCTGTCTCTTTTCTCTGATAGCTTTTAATATTTTGTTTTTGTGTTGAATTTATGGAATCTTGATTATTGTATGTCTGGGTATAGGCCTATTTTGGTCAAGTTTGGCTGGAGTTCTATACGCTTCAGTTATCTGAAAGTCTCTTCCTGTTCCCATGCTTAGAAAATTTTCTGAAATTATTTCTGTAAATAGGTTTTTAATTTGATTTGTATTGACCCCTGCTTTTTCACTCACACTTTTTATTTGTAAATTATGTTTCCTTGGGTTGTCTTGCAGCTGTTGCACTGCCACTTCCAGATTTCTTATTATTTTTAGAAAGTCTTTCCTTTCTCTCTCCCAGGTTGCCATTCTTTCTTCCAGATTCGAAAGACTATCTTTAGTTTCCTTCAGGCGGTTCTGCCAACTTTTATTGGAGTCTTTGATTTCCTGGTAGTCTCTCTGAATCTGATTGATGCATTCTAAGTCTTTATTTGTTTCATTCTCAATTTCCTTTGATTTTCCATCCTCCACCTTTCTGGCTATGTCTCTTTTAGAGGCACTTAGCGATTCCCCTATTATGTATTTCATTTCAATTCTCAGTTGGGCTAACAGTGCCGCTTTAATTTCTTTTATAGCTTCATGGAGTTGTCTCCCCACTTTGGTTGTCATCTCCTCTGAGAGTTTAATTTTTGGACTCCTGACCTTTTCTGTGTTTGCTTCTCCTGGATTTGTTCTGCTTGTATCGGAGTCCGGAGAGCGACCTCTACCTTTCTGTCTTGGCATTTTCCTGGGCTATTCAGGGATCTTCTGATTTCTCTGCAGTGATCCCATGTTGGTCCACTGCCTTTCCCCAGCCTGTTTCCACTTCGTGGATGTCTGGTGCAGTGCATGAGGACGGGGCCGCTGCCTGGGAACCCATTCTGGGCCATCTGCCAAACTTCCGCTATCACCCCCAGGGCACCCGTGCAGATTCCGCCAGGACCCTAATTAGGTGTGGTTCCAGTCTCAAGATGGATACCTGTCCCTCGCTCTTCCTCGGGGTAGGGGGTGGGGGGCTGTGGCCTGCTGGGTTCACTCACTCGCCTGCTCGTGACCACCTCATTCCACAATCGATTGCTGCCTCCGCCATCACCGCCACAGCCGCAGCAATTCAGTTGTGCATCTCCAGCACTTTAATCACACTTTTGCAGATTGGTTCCATCACTAATTGGATTCAGCCCTGGTCAGAGGTGCTGCCAGTCTCCACCTTTGTTTGTTTATTTCTTTTTTTTTTTACACTTTCGGTGGGCTACAGTTCTCATTTTAGATTCTTCTTGGGTCCAGAGGACCCATCTCCCTCTTTTTTCCTTCTCTCTGTTATTATATTATTTCATATTCCAGCATTTGGATGGTATATTCCAGGGAGTCTCCCTATTGTGCTGTTATCTGGTCAGCCATTTTGCAGGAAGTCCTGCATCCATTTACTTTTAAAAGCCTCGAGTTTATCCTTCTTTGTAGCAGAGTATTAGTCTATCACATAAAAATATCACATTTTTTTGTCCATTCCCCAGTTGATGGGCATTTGGGTTGTTTCCAAGATTTAACTATTATAAATTGTGCTGCTATAAATATGGGTGAACATATATTGCTGTCGTGTTTTTAATTCTCCTAGAAAAATACCTAGAAGGGGAATAGCTAGGACCTCTAATCCTAGTTTTGTTTTCATTTTCTGGGCATGAAATTTTTTATTTAATATGATTCCATTAGTTTGTTCTCAATGGTATCTCTTGTGTCATTAGTGTTCTGTTCAGAAAGTTCTTGCCTATGCCTTTGTCTTTAAGAATTTTTACCCATTTTATCTTCCAACAGATTATATGGTTCTCTCTTAACATTTAGGTCTTTGATCTAGTTTTGATTTTAGTTTAGTATATAGTGAGATATATGAGTCTAGACTCAATCTTCTGCATGTTGATATCCAATTTTCCAAGCACTGTTTATTAAGGAAACTATATTTCCTCCAGTGTATTCCTTTGGCCCTTTTGTCAAAGATAAAATATCTAAATGTGCCTAGGGTTGTTTATGCTTTCTCTGTTCTGTTCCATGCCTGTTTTTGTGTCAGTACCATGCTGCTTTTTAAAAAATCACAATAGCTTTGTAGTATAACTTGAACTCTGGGATTGCGATGCCTCTTACATTGCTTTTGTTACCCAGGATTGCTTTTAGAATAATGTCAGGGAAGTTCTAACCCACTATTCCTCAAGCTTTTTAATGAAATTGAAAAGGAAGGAGTACTCCCAAATTCATCTCTAAAAGGTATCATTAACCTGATTTCAAAACTAGAGATGGTTCTAATCAAAAAAGGAGCTGTAGACCAATATCTTTAATGAAAAGTGATGAAAAAATCCTCAATAGGATACTAACAGATTGTAACAAATCATCCAAAATATCATACATCATGACCAAGTAGGCCTTATCCCTAGGATACAAGAATGGTTCAATTCATATAATTAATAAATGCAGTACATCACATAAGCAGAAGCAAGACAAGAATCATATGATCACATCAATAGACACCAAAAGATCTTTGACAAATTTCAACATCCAGTCTTGATGAAGCTCTTGAAAAAAAATAGGCACAGAAGCACCTTACTTCAGTATGATAAAAGTCATTTATAACTACCCTACTGCCAACATCATAGTAAATGTAGAAGACCTGAAAACTTTTCTTGTAAAATTAGGAACAAAAGAGGATGTCCATTTTCACCACTCTGTTCAGCACAGTACTCAAAACATTAGCAAGAGTAATTAGGCAAGAAAAACAATAAAAGGGATGTGTATAGGGAAGAAAGAAGTCAAAGTATCATTATTTGCAGATGGTATGGCCCTCTGCGTGGGAGAACTAAGGCTCTTAGAATTAATATTCAGATTCAGTCATGTATCAGTATACAAAATTAACACACAAAAATCAATAGTATTCCTATACACTAATAATGAACCTAATGCTAAAAAAAAGTTAGGAAAAAAGTATTATTCACAAAAGCACTAAAAAAATTAACTTAGGAAATAACCTAACCAAGGAAGTGAAAAACCTCTACAATGAAAACTACAGCACTCTGAGAAAGAAAACCAAAGAGTACATCAGAAAGTGGAGGATACCCTGTTCCTGGATAGGCAGTAGCAATATAGTCAAAATGACCATATTTTCAAAATTGGTATAGAGTTGGGATGCTATTAATACAATCCCAATCAAAATTCCAAAGCAATCTTCACAGAACTAGAGATAAGTATCCTAAAAATTTGTATGGAACCAGAAGAACAAATAAATGCTGAATAAAAAGTAAAGTGGAGAGCATTCCAACCTGGGACTTGAAGTTATATTGCAGAGCTGTAGTGATAAAAACAACAAGGTACTGGCACAAAAATAGATATGAGGATCAGTGGAGCAGATTAGAAAATAAAGAAACAGCCCTAGTCACTCTCAGTTCTTCGATCTTTGACAAAGGGGCCCAGAACAAACACTGGAGGAAACATAGCCTCTTTAAAAAATTGTGTAGGGGAAACTGGCTATTCACATGCAGAAGACTGATTCTAGACCTCTATCTTTTACCATACACTAAACTAAAATGAGTCAAAGAACTGAATGTTAGAACAGAAACAATTAACCTGGTGAAAGATAAAATAGGTAAAATTCTTGAAGACATAGGTGTAGGTAAGGGCTTTCTGAACAGGACCCCAGTGCACAGGAAATAGTTCTGAGAATCAACCAATGGGATCATATCAAGTATGCAGCAAAAGAGTATGGTCTCAAGATGCATTTATTTACCTAGAAATGTCTCAAGTTTATCCTTCTTTATGGCTCATTAATACTTCACTGTATAAAAAAAGCACATTTTAAAAAATTTATTCATCGGTCGATGGGCATTTGATTGGTTTCCAAGATTTAGCTATTGCAAACTGTGGTGCTATAAACATGGGTGTGTATATATCTTTATGTTATGTTTTTAATTCTTGTGCTGCCATAAACATGAGTGCACATGTATCTCTCTGGTACAATGTTTTTAATTCTTCTGGGAAGATACCCAGAAGGGAATAGCTGGATCAAATGGGACCTCTAGATCTAGTTTTTTTGTTTTTTTGTTTTGTTTTTTTTGTTTTTTTGCGGAATCTCCACACTGGTTTCCATGGTAGTTGCACCAGTCTACATTTTCACTGATAGTGGAGGAGGATTCCTTTTCTCCCACAGCCACTCCAGAATTTGTTTTTGGTGGATTTCTTAAGACCATACTCTTAAGCAACATAAATTGGATGTGTGCAAATATTGCATTGTTTCTCTGGAGTGAGAAACTGAAAGTTTAAATAAGAACCAAAATATATAATAGATTCTGTGAAATAGAAAGAAATTATTCAAAAGGAAAGGGGAATGGAAGAAATTATTCAAAAGAAAAGGGGGGAAGAAGAAAGGGAAAAGAAAAAATGAGAAAAAAGGCTAAAATGGAAGCAAGAGTCTTGAGCTGATGGGAGGAGAACCAGATGCCAGCCCCTTCCTGTGAGTCAGTGTCAGTCACGGGCTGCCAGGAGGAGAACAAGAAGCCAGTCCCTTCCTTCGAGTTGGCACTAGGTGTGGGCTGCGGGGAGGAGAGCAAGGTGCCAGCCCCTTCTACCCTGTGGGATGGAAGACAAGAAAAACCAAGGTTCCCCTACCCTCATAAGTGACCAGCTGATCTCTAGAAATATAGCTGAGATGATAGCTATTGAAGCAAAATACAATTTAATACTTGCAATGTTTAGTGTTTCAATGACCTTGCAGGCCTAAAGCCAGTAGTCTGAGCATCTATTTAGAGGACAACAATACACAATATAGCACCTATGGGGGATCTCGTTTTGAAGGTGGTAGCCATTGTTAATTCCCTATTATCTTGTTTTAAAGTCCCATATCATTTTCATTGCTTTGTTTTATTTTGTTTTGTTTTGTTTTATTCTGTTTTGTCTTGTTTATTGTATCTGATGGCATGGGCAACTATTTTGAAGGTAATAAGGTATATTGTGGTAGCCATTTTGGATTTACCATTTTCTTGTTTTGAAGTCCTTTATTGCATTTATTGTTTTGTTTTTATTGGTTCTATTTTGTTCTGTTTTGTTTAATTTTACTATGTCTGATGGTATAGGCAGCGATTTTGAAGACAACAAGAGGCATTATGGTAACCAGTGTTGATTTCCTATTATCTTGTTTTAAAATCTTGTATCACTTACATTGTTTTGTTTTGATTGGCTTTATTCTGTTTTATTTTGTTTGCTTTTATTCTCTTTAAAATAAAAATAAAATGGAAGCAAAATTTTGTAAGTAAGGAGGGAAGATAGGTTGAAGCGGGGAGGGAAATGGGAGAAAAAAAAAGGAACCAAGATATGTCATACACAGGTACAAGTTTCCAGTGATGAATGTGACCATTATGTATATTTAAATTGTAGCAGTAAACAAGAAAAAAAAAAGAAAGAAAAAAATGCAGCAAAAGAAAGAACCAATGGGGTGAAAAGATAGCTTATGGAATGGGAAAAATTTTGCCAGATGTTTCCTGGATAGAGTATTAATATCTAGAATATAGAAAAAAGTAAAAAATATTAGACCCTCAAAGTAAATGACCCAATCAAAACCTGGACTCATGCTGTGAATAGACACTTTACAGAAGAATTACAAATGGTCAATGAATACATGAAGAAACATTCAGCATCACTGGCCATTACAGAAATGAAAATTAAACAACACTGAGACTCTATCTTACCATAGAAAGAATGCCCATCATCAAGAAATCAAATAATAATAAATACTGATGTGGCATTAGGGAAAAAGAAACCCTTTTACCCTGTTGGTTGGAAGGTAAACTAATACAATCACTTCGGAAGCCATTATCTAGATTCCTCAAAAAAACTGAAACTCGAAGTTTCATTTGACCACCTATTTCCATTCTAGGTATCTTTCCCAAAGAGTTAAAGAC